>JABANP010000229.1:0-79150 GCA_013115135.1 Perkinsus olseni | reverse complement strand
CACGCTCAGTCCACGCTCCACTTCTACACAGACGGGAGCTTGTACCGACAAGACCCCCTTAGCAGCTAAGGTAGCTTGCGCGGCCGTATCTTGTTCCTTAGTGTCGGGTACAATCAAGGTCACAGGCTACAGGGATGTCGGCTGGACGACAGGCTGACCATATTTCAAGCCGAACTCTGTGGGACGCTCCTAGTTATCGACTGCGCGCTCGGAACGTCTCGAGCATAGTCGCCGGCTCCTCTCTCTATAGTGGTACACGGTAGATTCAAGGTCAGTGTTACAGTCTCTGGCCTCCGGTCGGAAGGTACCATACTCCCGAACACTCTCTGGCCCAGGGCTGACACACTTTCAGGCGCCTCCGGAGACAACTCCTCTCCTTCCACTGGACTCCTGGCCACTCAGGCGTGGTCGGTAACGCAGCTGGCGGACGTAGCGCACGGCTGTTTAGCCGCCTCGCAACTGTCCGTGACCCCACCCGTCTACTCTCAAGCTAGGCTCTACCCGAACTCCCGGTTAGTCATTCGAGAAACAAGGCGTCTGTTCGCTCCATAGGTCTGGAGGCAGTCCAGGTGGGTCTGAGAGGCTTCCCACCTAGCCGGGCGCTTCGACTTCCCATCACTTGGCTTCCCAGTTCGCGATGAATCACTCGGACTATCATCGACTGTATCGTCTGATCGGGCGCCGAGTAATGGAATTCATCACGGGTCATTCCCACCGGTCCCTCTCTATAGGCCACCTGCGCCCCTGGGCATGCTCTACCGGGTGTCGATCACGCGGTGCACGCGAGAGACGCTGGTACTACCCTCTGAGCTGTCCGTCCCTCGGCTTGAGTCTATCCGCCTCTCCGTGATATGGGGCACGCACTCACCCTGGTGGTGTGGACCCGGATTGGCGCAGACCGCACTCGACTACAGGTTCGCCAAATCTCTCCTAGCTGGATGCCGGTCTGATTTACTGTCTCTTCGCTCTTTCCTGCGGTGGGTAGCCCTCGTGGGACAGCTACGGCTATACCACCCGAAGTACTCCCCATGGCAATGGTATGTGACTGGGGCCCCTGCGGACCCTTTGAAACTAATCTGCATCCTCTCCCAACGGCGTCGCACTCCTCTATCTTCTGTGAGGGGCGGCTTGGCGCATAGCGAATCCTTGCACTTTGCATCTATAAGATACCCTCCTCCTCGTCCACGATTGACCGCAACACTCAGCGATCGGGCCGGGAACTGGATGGGGGTTAGCTCGGATTAGTTCGCTTTCATTACGGGGCTCGTGGGGGCGCTTGTCGCGCTGGTGGTGGTCGGGTGGTCGTGGTGGTACTGTCGCTGGTCGTGGTGGTACCGTGGTGGCACGTCGGCTCCATCATCATTAGGGCGGCTTCCAAGGCCGCGGCCGACCACAGGCACCACGAGTACCACCACGACCACGACCACGGTACCACCACGACCACCACGACCACCACCAGCGCGACAAGCGCCCCCCCACGAGCCCCGTAATGAAGCGAACTAATCCGAGCTAACCCCCCCATCCCAGTTCCCGGCCCGATCGCTAGTGTTGCGGTCAATCGTGGACGAGGAGGGAGGGGGGTATCTTGTAGTGCAAGTGCAAGGATTCGCTATGCGCCAAGCCGCCCCTCACAGAGAAGATAGAGGAGTGCGCACGCCGTTGGGAGAGGATGCAGATTAGTTTCAAGGGTCCGCAGGGGGCCCCAGTCACATACCATTGCCATGGGGAGTACTTCGGGTGGTATAGCCGTAGCTGTCCCACGAGGGGGCTACCCACCGCAGGAAAGAGCGAAGAGACAGTAAATCAGACCGGCATCCAGCTAGGAGAGATTTGGCGAACCTGTAGTCGAGTGCGGTCTGCCAATCAGGGTCCACACCACCAGGGTAGTGCGTGCCCCATATACGGAGGCGGATAGACTCAAGCCGAGGGGACGGACAGCTCAGAAAGTGTACCAGCGTCTCGCGTGCACCCTTACAGTGTCGACACCCGGTAGGCATGCCAGGGCGCAGGTGGCCTATGAAGGACCGAGTAGGGGAATGACCCGTGATGAATTCCATTACTCGGCGCCGATCAGACATTTTCCAGTCGATGATAGTCCGAGTGATTCTCGCGAACTGGGAAGGGCCAAGTGAGAGTCCGAAGCGCCCGGCAGCTAGGTGGGGAAGCCTCTCAGACCACCTGGACTGCCTCCAGACCTTGGAGCGAACAGACGCCTTGTTTCTCGAATGACTAACCGGGAGTTCGGGTAGGGGGCCTAGCTTGAGGGTAGACAGGTGGTCAGGACGGGGCGAGCGGCTAAACAGCCGTGCCACTACGTCCGCCGCTTCGTTACCGACCACGCCTGAGTGGCCAGGAGTCCAGTGGAAGGAGAGGGTTGTCTCCGGAGAGCGCCTGAGAAGTGTGTCAACCCTGGACCAGAAGGTGTTCAGGAGTATGGTACCCTTCCGACCGGAGGCCAGAGACTGTAACACTGACCTTGAATCTACGTGTACCACTATAGAGGGAGGGAGCCGGCGACTATGCTCGAGACGTTCCAGGCACCAGTCGATAACTAGGAGCGCCCCACAGAGTTCGGCTTGAAATATGGTCAGCCTGTCGTCCAGCCGACATCCCCTGTAGCCTGTGACCTTGATTGTACCCGACACTAAGGAACAAGATACGGCCGCGCAAGCTACCTTAGCTGCTAAGGGGGTCTTGTCGGACAAGCTCCCGTCTGTGTAGAAGTGGAGCGTGGACTGAGCGTGAGATGCGGAGATTTTCAGGGGGGTGAGGGAGACCCGAAAGTTGGGAGGGAGGGGAGCAGTCGGGGTCCTGCTCGGTTCAAAGTAGGAGCCCTTGTCGAAACCACACCGCCGCAAGGCACTGAGCTCCGATCGTCTTAGGCCAGGCTGATCGGTGCAGTGAAGCCACGAGGAACAACATCTGGTCATGACAAGCTGAGTGATACTGGGAGTGATGGTACCCAGCACGAACGAAGTTAGTTCGTTTGGGGCCGACCTGTTGAGGCCGAACAGCCACTTCGAGAAGAAGGCTTCAAGACCGACAACAGTATCCTGAAACCAGCTTGTGTGTGCCACCGGCCCCCACACCTCACAGCCGTGTAGGAAGACTGGCAGCACACAGGTCCTCCAAAGTGAGAGAGCCTGGGCGGCCGAGATAGACCACAGCTTGCATGACAGTTTGTTGAACCTGGACAATAGGCCTTTCACCTTCCCCTGAGCCTTCCATATGTGCGATCTCCAGTTCCGGGAGATGGTCACTCCGAGCCAGATGATCGAGGGCTTGCAGTGATCGCGAGAGAGACCGTCGACCGCAGAGTCAGCAAGGCGGTCGGCGATGGTCACTCTGGTGTCATCGTCCGCCACCAGGATTTCCGTCTTTGCCAAGTCCAGTTCAAGCCCGAATCGGGTGGCCCACTCCTTGATGGTGGACGCCACGGCCGCCAGGGCCGCTACTGCCGTGCGCGAGCAATCCGAGCTGATGACAACAGCCGTATCATCCGCATAGAGCTCGGCGGATATCCTGACGCCCGTGGCCGCTAGGTCGTCGGAGGTGCGAGAGATGTATTGGGAGAGCGACACAGTTGCGATGGCATATAGTAGGGGACCCAGGGAGCTGCCTTGGGGAACGCCCCGGACTCGATTCCTAGAGTGGCCATCGAGAGTGACAGTGTGTCCGTGGAGATAACTGGAGATAAGTTTCCCCATCGCAGGGGAGGAGAGCTCGGTGACGGCACGGACGAGTCCCCGGTGGTCGACGCGGTCGAACGCAGAGCTGACGTCGAAAGTGGCTAGGAGTTTGTAGCGGTGTGCAGAGTCCTCAAGCGACGCGGTGACGGCCCTAAGGGCCGAGGTCGTGCTCCGATTCGGGATGAAACCATGAAGGTTATCTGGCAGTTTGATCATTGCCTTCAGGCGACCCCCTATCAATTTCTCCAGAACCTTCAACAGCACTGGCAACAGGGCTATCGGGCGCCACCGTTTTAATCTGGGTTTATTGCCTCCTTTGTAGAGCATGATCAGAGAGGAGTTCTTGAGGCAGTTAGGGACAAAGCAGCGGTCCAGGCATGCATTCGCTAGTAGAAGCATGCGGTTTCTCCAGGACGGGTTCTCGACAGCTCGTTTCAGGTGCTCGTAGGAGACCTGGTCTGCGCCCGGCGATTTCCCGTTTGGGAAGCCTCTAATAGCGTCAGAGAGTTCCTGGGCAGTTACAGGGCCACCAAGACCATTGAGTGAACCGGACGTTTCGACAGACCCCAGGGGTGAAGCGAATTCGGGGGATTCCCCCGGAGAGGAGATGAAGTGGTTTAGTAGCTCGCACGGATCGTAGGTCTCATTGGCCACCTTCCTGGGCTTGAAGCGCTTGTTTAGTTCGTGGGCAGTGAGGTTGGCCATCTCAGTTCTCCACGCGTTTCGCTTAGCGACCTTGATGTCGCGATAGTAGCGCTTCTTGGAGTGCACGAACTGCGCCTCGAGTACACGGATTTGATCATGTGGTGGGTCAGTCCTTTTACGCAACCTGCGGATCTTCGCCTGGAGATTCCGGAGAGCTTTCCGCTGCTTCTCCAACTGTTCATTCCACCAGGACTCACCGTTCCGCGCCCGAAGCTGGGCGGGGGAAGGTGGCTTCCGCGATGGAGTCGACAGCCTGACCGCGACTTGGACATCATCCGCTAGGGACACTGCCAGGCGCTCGATGTCCTCGGTCGAGGAGATGAGAGGAGCTGTCCCATTGAAGGACTCTAGGTGTCTACTGAAGGCATCCCAGTCCGTGTCCCTTGGGGACCTCCGCTTGGGGTATGACTGACTAGGCGAGGGTGTCGGGATGATCAATAGTGGCAAAGCGAGATGGTCGCTGAGGGTTTGGATCGGCTCTAGGGGGTCAACCGTCAGCTCCCTTGCGAACGCCAGATCGATGAAACTTGAGCCTTGGGCGCCCTGGAAAGAGGGAATGTCCTTGTTGCGGGAGCAGATATTGAAGCCGTTCGAGAGCACGAACCGCTCAAGTAGTGCGCCCTCGACCCACCCTAGGATCTGAGGGAGGGTGGTACGGTGAGAACCACAGGGGTGAGAAAGCATTGGAGTCCCCGCCAGCGAGGATGGGGAGCGCAGGGGCAGACTTCGCAGCAGCGGGCTAGGGAATTGATGGCGTCCTCCATAGGCAGTGATGAATCACCGTAGAAGGAGATAAAGCGAATGCTGAGAGTGTCGTTGACCCTTAGAACAGCCGAGGCCAGGTCCGGGCAGGCGTAAGAAGAGACCACTGGCAGGTCCTTGGAGTGGAGTATCGCCGCCCTATGCCAGTCAGTTGCCCGACCACGTGCCCCGGGGGTTAGGCTCGGAGAGAATGATGTTGTAATTGAGGTAACTAGATCTACGACTAAGAGAAGGCGGACATTCTTGTAATAGTACGACGTCAAAGTCGGCTGCTCTAAGCCACTCAGAGAGAGCATCTAGGCTACGGTTAATGTTATGGACCACGACCTTCAAAGGCCGCGGGGTGGTCGGGGAGCCCTACGCCCCGTCACAGTCTGGGAGGGGGCCCCTCACGAGGGGGGAGGAGCGACTAGGGGACTTCCTCACGAACAGGCTGCAGCTTGATGGGCTGGCACTTGTAGTTCAGGAGCAGAGTGGCCCGTAGCGCCACAGTTGCTGCACGAGCGGTCAGGCCCCGCAAAGTCGCGGGGGCATGTACATTCCGCTAAGGGGTGATCGCCCCCACATTTAACGCATTTGGGCGCCCTAGGGCAGCGACTGCCGGGGATGCGGGGGTGATAGGCTCCACAGGTGAAGCAGAGCGCATCCGAGGAAGCCCTTTTCACTTGGACGCGCGAGAGACCAGTGTAGAGATGCGCCTTGGCCAACCAGGAAGTCAATACATGGCTGGGACCCTTGATGAAGATCACACCTCCTTGGGAGCGCCTGACGATAGACACGCCGTCAGTCGGCACACCGTTCCTGACGGCGATATCGCAGAGGAACTTGGACGAGTTGGCCAGGAAGGTCTGTCTATCGCCCTTGACGGATAACTCGCCGTTGGACTCAGAGGGGCACATCAGTCTGACTAGGGTCTCCTTGCCGCTGGTGGTCTTAAAGGCAAGGTCGTCGTCAGAGCGGCTCAGATTGTCACGGGCTGAGTTGAGATCCTGCTCAGACGAGAAGGACAATGCCAGACCACCGCGGCTCACGAAGGAGCTGAGTATCCTTTCCTCCCGGAGGACACCAAGGACTGTGTCTTTGATGTCCTTAAGTGCCGCGTCTTCCTTGTCTAAGAAGGGCCAGATGATGCTCGAGCCGACAGCTGACTTGCGGTTGATGATCAGTATGTGACGTCTTTGGGGTTGGGGAGGGCTGGGCTGGCGGCTTGGGTTAGCCCGAGCACGCGAAGCTTGTGGCCCGCCAGATCTTGATCTAGGTCTAGGGTTCCCGCGCGTGGGGGGGCGGGGGGGAGCAGATGATGAAGGATCGGGTGAGGAGTCCGCCCAATCACGCAGGTTTAGGCTGCCGGCCGGCCCACCGATATCGGGATTCCAATCACTAGAGGTGAAAACCGATTCGTTGTCAGTTCCGCCCGCGTCGCTGACGACGCTGTGTCTGAGGGAGTCGACCCCAGTGTCGGGTCTGCGCTTCTTGGCGAGGACAGATGGGAGGTTGGCTTCGGCAAGTTGCGCCTTGGCCGCGGCCAGTTCAGAAACAAGATCAATGATTTGCTGGTCCTTGGCACTGAGCTTCTCCATGGCGACTAGCCATCTCGTGCTCAGTAGACCGATACATTCCTTAAAGTTGGTGGCGGCGGATGTGGCAAGGCGAACCCCATCATATTTATTGATGCCATCCAGCAGCCAGCCAAGCAATTCGCCATTATTAGAATTCGGGTCGAAGCCACCAATGGCGGCCGTGCGACCCCTAGGATTTCCCTGGGACCTACCGTTCCTGGAACCAGTTTCGTCCAGGTTATCAATGATGTCCTCAATAGATCTTTGGGTAGAGAGATCCACTTCCTCATCCGCAGTCACTTGAGCCGACGGCGGGGTGGGAGCCGCACGGGTAGAGGGACGACGAGTCGAGGAAGGGGCGGGAGCAGAGTCGTTGCCAGTCATTGCGAGAGAGAGTTGGGTTGGAAAAAAGAACACAACTGTCGTCGTGGTAGTAGTAGTCGTGGTCGTAGTAGTTGTGGTCGTCGTAGTCGTAGTAGTTGTGGTTGTAGTAGTCGTGGTCGTAGAAGTTGTAGTAGTCGTGGTCGTAGAAGTTGTAGTCGTCGTAGTTGTAGTCGTCGTAGTCGTGGTCGTAGTAGTTGTGGTCGTCGTGGTCGTAGTAGTTGTGGTGGTCGTGGTCGTAGTAGTTGTGGTGGTCGTGGTCGTAGTAGTTGTGGTGGTCGTCGTGGTCGTAGTAGTTGTGGTGGTCGTCGTGGTCGTAGTAGTTGTGGTCGTCGTGGTCGTAGTAGTTGTAGTCGTCGTAGTTGTGGTAGTCGTCGTGGTCGTAGTATTCGTGGTCGTCGTGGTCGTGGTAGTAGTCGTGGTCGTAGTAGTCGTGGTCGTAGTAGTTGTGGTCGTAGTAGTTGTGGTCGTCGTGGTTGTAGTAGTCGTTGTCGTAGTAGTTGTGGTCGTCGTGGTCGTCGTGGTTGTAGTAGTTGTGGTCGTCGTAGTCGTAGTAGTTGTGGTCGTCGTAGTCGTGGTAGTTGTGGTCGTCGTAGTTGTGGTCGTCGTGGTTGAGTAGTCGTCGTGGTCGTGGTAGTAGTCGTGGTCGTGGTAGTAGTCGTGGTCGTGGTAGTAGTCGTGGTTGTAGTAGTTGTGGTCGTAGTAGTTGTGGTCGTCGTGGTTGTAGTAGTCGTGGTCGTAGTAGTCGTGGTCGTAGTAGTTGTAGTTGTCGTGGTTGTAGTAGTCGTGGTCGTAGTTGTGGTAGTCGTCGTGGTCGTAGTAGTCGTGGTCGTAGTTGTGGTCGTAGTAGTCGTGGTCGTCGTGGTCGTAGTAGTCGTGGTCGTCGTAGTTGTGGTCGTCGTGGTTGTGGTCGTCGTGGTCGTAGTAGTCGTGGTCGTCGTGGTCGTCGTAGTTGTGGTCGGCGTGGTCGTGGTCGTCGTGGTCGTAGTAGTCGTGGTCGTGGTCGTAGAAGTCGTGGTCGTGGTCGTAGCGGTAGTTCCTGCCGTTGTGGTCATGGTGGAGGTAGTGGAAGTGGTAGTTGAGCGTCTACTTGTAGTAGTCGTCATAGTGGTCGGTGTAGTAGTAGTCCTCCTTGTCCTTGTCGTTCTGGTGGTGGTACTCTTCGTTGTAGTAGTCCTAGTGGTCCTGGTACTCCTGGTAGTGGTGCTCTTAGTTGAAGTAGTCCTAGTGGTAGTGCTCTTAGTCGTAGTAGTCCTCCTTGTCCTTGTCGTTCTGGTGGTGGTACTCTTCGTTGTAGTAGTCCTAGTGGTCCTAGTACTCCTGGTAGTGGTGCTCTTAGTTGAAGTAGTCCTAGTGGTAGTGCTCTTAGTCGTAGTAGTCCTCCTTGTCCTTGTCGTTCTGGTGGTGGTACTCTTCGTTGTAGTAGTCCTAGTGGTCCTGGTACTCCTGGTAGTGGTGCTCTTAGTTGAAGTAGTCCTAGTGGTAGTGCTCTTAGTCGTAGTAGTCCTCCTTGTCCTTGTCGTTCTGGTGGTGGTACTCTTCGTTGTAGTAGTCCTAGTGGTCCTAGTACTCCTGGTAGTGGTGCTCTTAGTTGAAGTAGTCCTAGTGGTAGTGCTCTTAGTCGTAGTAGTCCTCCTTGTCCTTGTCGTTCTGGTGGTGGTACTCTTCGTTGTAGTAGTCCTAGTGGTCCGAGTACTCCTGGTAGTGGTGCTCTTAGTTGAAGTAGTCCTAGTGGTAGTGCTCTTAGTCGTAGTAGTCCTCCTTGTCCTTGTCGTTCTGGTGGTGGTACTCTTCGTTGTAGTAGTCCTAGTGGTCCTAGTACTCCTGGTAGTGGTGCTCTTAGTTGAAGTAGTCCTAGTGGTAGTGCTCTTAGTCGTAGTAGTCCTCCTTGTCCTTGTCGTTCTGGTGGTGGTACTCTTCGTTGTAGTAGTCCTAGTGGTCCTAGTACTCCTGGTAGTGGTGCTCTTAGTTGAAGTAGTCCTAGTGGTAGTGCTCTTAGTCGTAGTAGTCCTCCTTGTCCTTGTCGTTCTGGTGGTGGTACTCTTCGTTGTAGTAGTCCTAGTGGTCCTAGTACTCCTGGTAGTGGTGCTCTTAGTTGAAGTGGTCCTAGTGGTAGTGCTCTTAGTCGTAGTAGTCCTCCTTGTCCTTATCGTTCTGGTGGTGGTACTCTTCGTTGTAGTAGTCCTAGTGGTCCTAGTACTCCTGGTAGTGGTGCTCTTAGTTGAAGTAGACCTAGTGGTAGTGCTCTTAGTCGTGGTAGTCCTCCTTGTCCTCGTCGTTCTAGTGGTAGTACTCTTCGTTGTAGTAGTCCTGGTGGTCCGAGTACTCCTGGTAGTGGTGCTCCTAGTCGAAGAAGTCCTAGTGGTAGTGCTCTTAGTCGTAGTAGTCCTCCTTGTCCTTGTCGTTCTGGTGGTGGTACTCTTCGTTCTAGTAGTCCTAGTGGTCCGAGTACTCCTGGAAGTGGTGCTCTTAGTTGAAGTAGTTCTAGTGGTAGTGCTCTTAGTCGTAGTAGCCCTCCTTGTCCTTGTCGTTCTGGTGGTGGTACTCTTCGTTGTAGTAGTCCTAGTGGTCCTAGTACTCCTGGTAGTGGTGCTCTTAGTTGTAGTAGTCCTAGTGGTCCTAGTACTCCTGGTAGTAGTGCTCCTAGTCGAAGTAGTCCTAGCGGTAGTGCTCTTAGTCGTAGTAGTCCTCCTTGTTCTTGTCGTTCTGATGGTAGTACTCTTAGTTGAAGAACTCCTAGTGGGCGTGCTCTCCGTGGTAGTAGTCCTTCCCCAAAGGACCCTGGGGTCACCTGCCTGAACGTGACTGGTTGTTGGAGACGATGTGGTAGTCAAACCGCCCTCCAACACGCGTTGTAGGTCTCCGTGGCCTACGCTACCAGCGACCACGTTGTGAGCTTCATCAGCACTACCACTAATCTGATCAGCACCGGTGTAGGGACGGTTTTTGTCAGTAGTGGTAGTGTGGTCACAGTTGTTATAGGCTGGCTGAGCCTCGACCTGCGGAGCTCCAGGAACCGTCGAGACCTTCTCCGCTGTGCACATCGATAAATAGAGGTAGAGGAAGGCGGAGATAACGAAGGTGCGAATCATTATCACGATTGACGTGAGGGAAACGGAAAAAACACTGAAAAGATGTACTCGACGCATACGTGCAAATGCGAATCTGGAGATAACGCGGGATTGCAAGCATATACGAGAAGCAAAAGGCAGCGAGACAACTAGATACGATCCAACCTCGTGCTGCGGGCCGAAATCACTGTTCAAACTGATGCAGCGAGAAATAGTTGTATAAGCTCTATCCGATAGAGTGATGCGAGATATCTTGCGCGTCATCGAAACGCTCGCAGGGTTATGCGTGCACATTTTTTGTGACACTCTTCCGCGTGCGTAAATGAGACTAACTGAAACTTTCATGGCTGGCTCAAATTCCCGATGTGGCGTAAGTGGCTCCCAGTAGCAGTAACTCCCGGGCCATTCTCTCGTAAGCCTTATGCGGCCCTCACCCTCTCCCTTTAGGAGATAGAAGAAAGATGTCACTTGTAGTTACGTTGAATACTGCCAGAAGTCTCCACCCAATTCGCGTGGTACAGCCAAACGACGCAATTTAATCATAATGGCTGTCTGCCGGTGATGTTCAATAAGCCGCGTGCTCCTATTTCCGTCACACTCGGCCTTTTATATGTGAAACTACACGACAGTGCGAAGCGGAAAACCTGAGTCATGTGGGAGTTACTAGTAACTAAGTGTAATCCTTCTCTAGCAGGCCGTGGGAATGGTATGGGTGCTTGGAACCTCGCCATCTGCAACGCTAACCTTTGCAGAGATGGTGCACATCTTCTCGCTCTACAAGGGGTTGGATCTATCGGCTGTCCTACAGTCACCCCATGGCGCTCCGTTGTGGCCCATTCCTTATCCAGCATAGCCTCGAATGTACACATTTCCAGGCCAAATTAAATAAAGCCCAGACCGTATTAGTAAAGCCTCAGAGAAATTGCATAAGGCCCAGCCAATTCTGTGAAACCCCGAACCACTTTAATCGGCACGCGGAACACTTCCGCATCATCCCGCATCCGGGCCTGGGGACTCTAGCCATGAGTGACGGTAGAACGAGGTCAGAGTACCTCCTGTCGTTCTGTGAAATGTCGCTCTGAGAAGGTGTTGAAGCGATTACTATGCAACTTTGTATACGTTGCTTCAATCACACCCAAGCATTGTACACTCGTTGCTCGACTATGTAGTAGGTATTCACTGTCATCAAACGATTATTCCCACCGCGTTCTCAACTAAACCGTGTCTGGTGTTTGAATTAAATCTATTCGTACAGGGTCTGCTGGGGTGACACCCTGCTGCCCTCTCTATTCTCCTCTTCTGCTGTTTTTAAGGCAGGTTTTTAACACCGTACATCGAGTCCAGGCTGGACTGACCAGTAGTCCATAGAGCGAAGGGACTAATGGTAGCTCAGTTGTCCCTCAACGACGCCCCCGCCAACGACGGGCCGCATTCGAATAACACACATCAGGCAATTGTAGCTGCGGGTGGCCACGACTTTGTCGTCGATGAAAGTCCCGATCGTACACATTATGCACCGCACCGCCCCCCACCGAGATTAGAGCATCAATGGAATTGTGAATGCTGATGTTCCTGCGGACCTGAACGACCGGGGTCGTGACTAAAGAATTGCGATGAGAGCCCGCGTGACTCGGAGTGCCTGATTCCGCGTATGTGTGGGCAGTCCAGACGATGTGCTGGCCGTCATCACGCTCTCGTTGAGATTCTTCTTACGCTGAATCACGTTTTCGCAAGATTAAAAAATGTTGTGTGAGCTGTGTTATTCTGATTCGTTTGCCATACGTGCGGCGGAATCGTGAGCTGGCCAAGCGTACAGCGCGGACTGATTCATCCAATTCGCGCCATTTCCTGATTTCCACATTTGGGTGGTACTGATAGGCTCGAACAAATTGACAACGCAAGCACACGGTACTAGCTACAGCCTAGGGTAAATGGTAAATGGGTCTGAATACCTTGAAACCTGAGCCGGGATGGAATTATGGTAAGTGGCACCCAGTACATGGCCATGGCGCCGTTGCCTGGCGGGTGCACGTATCAACACTCAGCTTTACAGCTCTACTGCAAACAAACCTGCAAACAAGCTGCAACCACGACCACAACTACTACAACCACGACGACCACTACCAGGAGTACTAGGCCCACTAAGACTACTAAACGTTAGAGTACCACCACCAGAACGACAAGGACAAGGAGGACTACTACGACTAAGAGCACTACCACTAGGACTACTTCGACTAGGAGCACCACTACCAGGAGTACTCGGACCACTAGGACTACTACAACGAAGAGTACCACCACCAGAACGACAAGGACAAGGAGGACTACTACGACTAAGAGCACTACCACTAGGACTACTTCGACTAAGAGCACTACTACCAGGAGTACTAAGACTACTACAACGAAAGGTAACACTACCAGAACGACAAGAACAAGGAGGACTACTACGACTGAGAGCACTAATACTAAGAGCACCACTACAGAGTTGTCAACAACAAGAACTACAAGATCGTGAACAACAAGAGCTACCAAAGCATCAACAAGAACTACCAAAGCATCAACAAGAACTACCAAGCTGTCGACAACAAGGACTGCTAGAACGAGCTTGCGAAGGTGATCGGCACCTAAGTGAAGAGAAGGGTGATCGGCTTCCCTCGAACTATTGGACGCTAATGACGAGTTTACGCCTAGCACTCTTTGTCGATTAGTTTCTCAATCAGAATTTATCTTGATACTGAATTTGATAGTCTTGTACACAGTGACAGATTATAGGAGACAATGATTTAATAGTCGTTGTATGAATTCGACTCAGTCGTGTTAAGGTAACACTGTTAACGGTGAGATAATACCATCAGAAAGTCATCCCGTTCACGGTTGTTGACCATAGTGCGACTGGCGTAGGATCTTCGACTGCGTATTCATCGATGAAAATAATGATGAGTCAGGGACTCTGACTCACGATGATGTATTTCGCTGCCAGTCTCAACTGAGATCCTGATTATCGAGTCTGGTTTATGCTCACTGTACGGCTTGCGATGCCTTCCTGGAGGGACTGAGTAACAGCAACCGACCCCAACCTACTAAATCCCATGAACTACAGGTATGGTCTTGTTGTCAACAAGTTGTTAAAGAGCAGATTTGAGTTCGTGATTAGATTTAGAGTTAGTTTTCTATCGGGTAACGAATTTTGGGATGCCCCCATAACTCCCGTGTGAGGCCGCAAGAGCGAGTTATCGTCAACTAATGTGGTCGGCCAAACGTCGGCCTAACCTTCAGCTGAACCGAAAATTTGAAGGAATTGGTCAGAGGGAGAGCGGTATAGCTTGCTGATGGACCTCGAGTTGAATGTCGTAGCATCCACGCTGGGTCCCTGTGAAGTATTTAGTGGTCATCAAACGAAACGCTCTGCAAGTCGTTGCCCATTTTTTCTCGAGTAACACGTTGAGGCATCGTTTGGAAGACGCCCTGGTTGCGGGCAGGGGCTGTAGAAATCGATAGTTCAACCTTGCCCTCGTGAGCAGACGCGGCGTTTAGGCTCCTGCTCTAATGATTGAAATTCGATCCGATGATATGCGCTCAGACCGCAGCTGCGGGATCCAAGTACTGCCTCTCTCTTACGGAAACAATTATGACGATGCTGAAATGCAATCGCAGCCACTAGAAGCTTCGACCAAATACGCTTCAAAGAAACTGGAGCTATTATCGTTAAACTGGCAGTCGAAAATGACACCTGGTCTCCAGTCGGCCTGGATATAGTTGATAGGTGATATGACGCTGAAAATCCTCTCACCATCTAATCACCAAATAGATGCGACGGCAATCACTGATTGCCAATCAGAAAGGCTGAATCGATCTAATCCAAGACGTTGCTCAACACCTCTTGCTCATGAATTTGCAGACATTCACAACGCTGTGAAGATCATGCGGTAGACCAATACGACATTCATATTCCTTGGTGTGAGGCGTCGATGTTGATCGGCATCGAAGAAGGACCGAGGTGGCGTCACTAGCGCCGTGGCCCGCAGCCTGTAGGCCGCAGCACTCATTTCATCGAGGAATCTTCCAGCAGTTGTGCCAATCGCGGTCCGTACCAAGTCCGGCCGCATACCGTCGGCTGACCCAAGAGCCTGCAATTCGGAACGGTTAAAGAAGCGGAGAAGCTCCGTTCTTCCGCGGCAGCAAGATCACGCATGAAAAATCACGAATCGAGCTGAGCGACACATATCAATCACACTGCTCTATGGCAGACAGTCAAGCACCACGACTGATGCTCTCAGAGCAGCGAGCCCGGCTGGTCCACCCGTGCAGATGATCGAGCCATACCTTTCTGGTGTCTCCATAAACTATCGAGTCACTGAGGACCCCTAGGAATCACTCGTTGGAGAGATGAGCTGCTCCGCCTTGAGGTAAAATAGAATCCGTATACAAGTTACAATGGCCCCGGAAGGCTAATTTCACATGTTTGCTGCTCCTCGCTTGTAAGAAGAGCCAATCTCGAAGGCGCAACGGTGTAATCGCCGAAATCACATCATTGAAATCCGAGCTTTCGGGGGGACAGGCAAGCGCAACAAGAGCGATGTCTCACTGCCGCAGGTTGTGGAGCAACACGCGCGGTATCTCTCGAATAGCAAAGAAAGTATTTTCAATTGAAGCTGGAGCCTGCTGCGACTACCTTAGACTTCACGGAGTCCCAGGGAAGCCTTCGCCAACATAAGGGAAAATTCACAATGATACGCAAAGCGCAGAACGGCAAATCGCTCAGGCCGAGATGCTTCACACGTTTCGGCTATCAAGAAGAGTCGTTTGTAGTCACTCAAAGTGTGAGCTAACGACTCAGGAAAGTGAGTCACTTCCTTGTATCACTTTGACCTCACGCGCACACGAGGTACTTCACACAACTACTGTAGAGTGGTTCAATCATGGTCGCGCGATGACCAAGCGTGATGGGAGTCGCGGCACTAGCTTCAGTGCTTCCGATTGCTAGCTGCGTTCTGATTGGTGCAATTTGGGCGTCTTCGTCTGGATGTTGATATTGATTAGTTTCAAGAATTTTTCGAGTTCGAGGAACAGGGCAGCCTTTGACGAGCACTTGTCGTTCAGATGAGTTGGGCGGGGATTTCAACTGCTGTTAACTTCTCAGTTTTTTCCCGTTTCTGTCGCATCAATCATGTTGGTGACATGCAGCCTCGCTTTCTCTGTCATACTCTACCTAATCCCATCGTTATGTATGGCGGAGAAGATGGCACTACTTTCTGAAGCGGCCCACATGGGCCCTCAGGCAACTTATGAAAACTGTGACTATGCTACCACTCCCGTAACCTCCGACAACGATATTCGTTATCTTGTGGACAGGGAGTATCCGAATAATGTTAGTGCTGATTCTGATGGTAGTGGTGAAACTCAACGTGCTCTGGTCGATGGGTTGAGCAGCGCATCCAGGACGGTAACCACCAAGACTACATCTACTAGGACGAGTGGCGCTACCATGACTACAACAACCACAACTGCCAGTGACACTACCAAGATCACTACTATCCCAACCACGACAACTACAACTACAACCTCTTCTGCCCTTGCAGACGAACACCACCACTCCACCGCTGCTGATCAGATAAGTGTTAGTGTTGACGAAACACATACCTCTCAATTTGACGATGTGGGCGACGAGGATTTTCAGCGTGTGTTGATGGGTGACTGGACTACCACAATTACGCCGATGAGCACTCACGTCCAGGCTGGTGCTGGAAGAGCCCTCTGGTCCAAAGCGTCCGGACGGCGGAGGACTAAGGATGATGATGACGACGACGACGATGATGACGATGATGATGACGATGATGATGACGATGATGATGATGATGATGATTCTACCGGTCGTTCCACGACAACGAGGAGCTCTACTAGTGCTACAACTACCAATCGTAGGACGACGACGAAGACTTCTACTACTACCGGTCGTAGCACGACGGCGAAGGATGATGATGATGATGACGATGACGACGATGATGATGACGATGATAGGACGAGTGGAACCAGAACGACTTCTACTAGGACGAGTGGAACCAGAACGACTTCTACTAGGACGAGTGGAACCAGAACGACTTCTACTAGGACGAGTGGAACCAGAACGACTTCTACTAGGACGAGTGGAACCAGAACGACTTCTACTAGGACGAGTGGAACCAGAACGACTTCTACTAGGACGAGTGGAACCAGAACGACTTCTACTAGGACGAGTGGAACCAGAACGACTTCTACTAGGACGAGTGGAACCAGAACGACTTCTACTAGGACGAGTGGAACCAGAACGACTTCTACTAGGACGAGTGGAACCAGAACGACTTCTACTAGGACGAGTGGAACCAGAACGACTTCTACTAGGACGAGTGGAACCAGAACGACTTCTACTAGGACGAGTGGAACCAGAACGACTTCTACTAGGACGAGTGGAACCAGAACGACTTCTACTAGGACGAGTGGAACCAGAACGACTTCTACTAGGACGAGTGGAACCAGAACGACTTCTACTAGGACGAGTGGAACCAGAACGACTTCTACTAGGACGAGTGGAACCAGAACGACTTCTACTAGGACGAGTGGAACCAGAACGACTTCTACTAGGACGAGTGGAACCAGAACGACTTCTACTAGGACGAGTGGAACCAGAACGACTTCTACTAGGACGAGTGGAACCAGAACGACTTCTACTAGGACGAGTGGAACCAGAACGACTTCTACTAGGACGAGTGGAACCAGAACGACTTCTACTAGGACGAGTGGAACCAGAACGACTTCTACTAGGACGAGTGGAACCAGAACGACTTCTACTAGGACGAGTGGAACCAGAACGACTTCTACTAGGACGAGTGGAACCAGAACGACTTCTACTAGGACGAGTGGAACCAGAACGACTTCTACTAGGACGAGTGGAACCAGAACGACTTCTACTAGGACGAGTGGAACCAGAACGACTTCTACTAGGACGAGTGGAACCAGAACGACTTCTACTAGGACGAGTGGAACCAGAACGACTTCTACTAGGACGAGTGGAACCAGAACGACTTCTACTAGGACGAGTGGAACCAGAACGACTTCTACTAGGACGAGTGGAACCAGAACGACTTCTACTAGGACGAGTGGAACCAGAACGACTTCTACTAGGACGAGTGGAACCAGAACGACTTCTACTAGGACGAGTGGAACCAGAACGACTTCTACTAGGACGAGTGGAACCAGAACGACTTCTACTAGGACGAGTGGAACCAGAACGACTTCTACTAGGACGAGTGGAACCAGAACGACCACGACTTCTACTGGGACGACTTCTACTAGGACGAGTGGAACCAGAACGACTTCTACTAGGACGAGTGGAACCAGAACGACCACGACTTCTACTGGGACGACTTCTACTAGGACGAGTGGAACCAGAACGACTTCTACTAGGACGAGTGGAACCAGAACGACTTCTACTAGGACGAGTGGAACCAGAACGACTTCTACTAGGACGAGTGGAACCAGAACGACTTCTACTAGGACGAGTGGAACCACGACCACGACTTCTACTAGGACGAGTGGAACCACGACCGCGACTTCTACTAGGACGAGTGGAACCACGACCGCGACTTCTACTGGGACAACTTCTACGAAGACGAGTGGAACCAGAACGACTTCTACTAGGACGAGTGGAACCAGAACGACTTCTACTAGGACGAGTGGAACCAGAACGACTTCTACTAGGACGAGTGGAACCAGAACGACTTCTACTAGGACGAGTGGAACCACGACCACGACTTCTACTAGGACGAGTGGAACCACGACCACGACTTCTACGAGGACGAGTGGAACCAGAACGACTTCTACGAGGACGAGTGGAACCAGAACGACTTCTACTAGGACGAGTGGAACCAGAACGACTTCTACTAGGACGAGTGGAACCAGAACGACTTCTACTAGGACGAGTGGAACCAGAACGACTTCTACTAGGACGAGTGGAACCAGAACGACTTCTACTAGGACGAGTGGAACCAGAACGACTTCTACTAGGACGAGTGGAACCAGAACGACTTCTACTAGGACGAGTGGAACCAGAACGACTTCTACTAGGACGAGTGGAACCAGAACAACTTCTACTGGGACGAGTGGAACCAGAACGACTTCCACTAGGACGAGTGGAACCAGAACGACTTCCACTAGGACGAGTGGAACCACGACCACGACTTCTACTAGGACGAGTGGAACCACGACCACGACTTCTACTACCACGACTTCTACTAGGACGAGTGGAACCACGACCACGACTTCTACTGGGACGACTTCTACTAGGACGAGCGGAACCAGAACGACCACGACTTCTACTGGGACGACTTCTACTAGGACGAGCGGAACCAGAACGACCACGACTTCTACTGGGACGACTTCTACTAGGACGAGTGGAACCAGAACGACTTCTACTAGGACGAGTGGAACCAGAACGACTTCTACTAGGACGAGTGGAACCACGACCACGACTTCTACTAGGACGAGTGGAACCACGACCACGACTTCTACTAGGACGAGTGGAACCACGACCACGACTTCTACTGGGACAACTTCTACGAAGACGAGTGGAACCAGAACGACTTCTACTAGGACGAGTGGAACCAGAACGACTTCTACTAGGACGAGTGGAACCAGAACGACTTCTACTAGGACGAGTGGAACCACGACTACGACTTCTACTAGGACGAGTGGAACCAGAACGACTTCTACTAGGACGAGTGGAACCACGACCACGACTTCTACTAGGACGAGTGGAACCAGAACGACTTCTACTGGGACGAGTGGAACCACGACCACGACTTCTACTAGGACGAGTGGAACCACGAACGACTTCTACTAGGACGAGTGGAACCAGAACGACTTCTACTAGGACGAGTGGAACCACGACCACGACTTCTACTAGGGACGAGTGGAACCACGACCACGACTTCTACTAGGACGAGTGGAACCACGACCACGACTTCTACTAGGACGAGTGGAACCACGACCACGACTTCTACTAGGACGAGTGGAACCACGACCACGACTTCTACGAGGACGAGTGGAACCACGACCACGACTTCTACGAGGACGAGTGGAACCACGACCACGACTTCTACGAGGACGAGTGGAACCACGACCACGACTTCTACGAGGACGAGTGGAACCACGACCACGACTTCTACGAGGACGAGTGGAACCACGACCACGACTTCTACGAGGACGAGTGGAACCACGACCACGACTTCTACGAGGACGAGTGGAACCACGACCACGACTTCTACGAGGACGAGTGGAACCACGACCACGACTTCTACGAGGACGAGTGGAACCACGACCACGACTTCTACTAGGACGAGTGGAACCACGACCACGACTTCTACTAGGACGAGTGGAACCACGACCACGACTTCTACGAGGACGAGTGGAACCACGACCACGACTTCTACTAGGACGAGTGGAACCACGACGACCACGACTTCTACTAGGACGAGTGGAACCACGACGACCACGACTTCTACTAGGACGAGTGGAACCACGACGACCACAACTACTACTAGGACGAGTGGAACCACGACGACCACAACTACTACTAGGACGAGTGGAACCACGACGACCACAACTACTACTACGACCATAACTACTACGACCACAACTACTACGACCACGACTACTACAACCACGACGACCACAACTACTACGACCACAACTACTACGACCACGACTACTACGACCACAACCACGACGACCACGACTACTACGACCACGACTACTACGACCACAACTACTACGACCACGACTACTACGACCACAACCGCGACGACCACAACCACGACGACCACGACTACTACGACCACGACTACTACGCCCACAACCGCGACGACCACGACTACTACGACCACAACCGCGACGACCACGACTACTACGCCCACAACCGCGACGACCACGACTACTACGACCACAACTACTACGACCGCGACGACCACGACTACTACGACCACAACTACTACGACTCAAACGACTACGACCACGACTACTACAACCACGACGACCACAACTACTACGACCACGACGACCACGACTACGACGACCACAACTACTACGACCACGACGACCACAACTACTACGACTCAAACGACTACGACCACGACTACTACAACCACTACGACCACAACTACTACGACCACGACGACCACGACGACCACAACTACTACGACCACGACGACCACGACTACTACGACCACGACGACCACAACTACTACGACCACGACGACCACAACTACTACGACCACGACGACCACAACTACTACGACCACGACGACCACAACTACTACGACCACGACGACCACAACTACTACGACCACGACGACCACAACTACTACGACCACGACTACTACGACCACGACGACCACAACTACGACGACCACGACCACGACCACAACGACCACAACCACGACGACCACAACTACTACGACCACGACGACCACAACTACTACGACCACGACGACCACGACTACTACAACCACGACGACCACAACTACTACGACCACATACGACCACAACTACTACGACCACGACGACCACAACGACCACAACCACGACGACCACGACCACGACGACCACAACTACTACGACCACGACGACCACGACTACTACGACCACAACTACTACGACCACGACGACCACAACTACTACGACCACGACGACCACAACTACTACGACCACGACGACCACGACTACTACGACCACGACGACTACAACTACTACGACCACGACTACTACAACCACGACAACCACAACTACTACAACCACGACGACCACAACTACTACGACCACGACGACCACAACTACTACGACCACGACGACCACAACTACTACGACCACGACGACCACAACTACTACGACCACGACTACTACAACCACGACGACCACGACTACCACAACTACTACGACCACGACGACCACGACCACTACGACCACAACCACGACGACCACAACTACTACGACCACGACTACTACGACCACAACTACTACGACCACGACGACTACAACTACTACGACCACGACGACTACAACTACTACGACCACGACGACCACAACTACTACGACCACAACTACTACGCACGACCACGACGACCACAACTACTACGACCACGACGACTACGCAACTACGACTACTACGACCACAACTACTACGACCACGACGACCACAACTACTACGACCACGACGACCACAACTACTACGACCACGACGACCACAACTACTACGACCACGACGACCACAACAACTACGACAACGACGACCACGACGACTACAACTACGACGACCACAACTACTACGACCACGACCACGACGACCACAACTACTACGACCACGACTACTACGACCACAACTACTACGACCACGACGACCACGACTACTACGACTACTACGACTACGACGACCACAACTACTACGACCACGACGACCACAACTACTACGACCACGACGACTACGACCACGACTACTACAACCACGACGACCACGACCACGACCACAACTACTACAACCACGACAACCACAACTACTACGACCACGACGACCACGACTACTACGACCACAACTACTACGACCACGACGACCACAACTACTACGACCACGACTACTACGACCACGACTACTACGACCACGACGACCACAACTACTACGACCACAACTACTACGACCACGACGACCACGACGACCACGACTACTACGACCACAACTACTACGACCACAACTACTACGACCACGACGACCACAACTACTACGACCACGACGACCACAACTACTACGACCACGACGACCACAACTACTACGACCACGACGACCACGACTACTGCGACCGCAACTACTACGACCACAACTACTACGACTACGACTACTACGACCACAACTACTACGACCACGACGACCACAACTACTACGACCACGACGACCACGACTACTACGACCACGACGACCACAACTACTACGACCACGACTACTACGACCACGACGACTACAACCACGACGACCACAACCACTACGACCACGACTACTACGACCACAACCACTACGACCACGACTACTACGACCACGACGACCACAACTACTACGACCACGACGACCACGACTACTACGACTACTACGACCACGACCACTACGACCACGACTACTACGACCACGACGACTACAACTACTACGACCACGACGACCACAACTACTACGACCACGACGACCACAACTACTACGACCACGACGACCACAACTACTACGACCACTACGACCACGACTACTACGACCACGACCACTACGACCACAACTACTACGACCACGACGACCACAACTACTACGACCACGACGACCACTAACCACTACGACCACGACGACCACAACTACTACGACCACGACTACTACGACCACGACGACCACGACTACTACGACCACGACGACCACAACTACTACGACCACGACGACCACGACGACTACAACCACGACGACCACAACTACTACGACCACGACGACCACGACCACGACGACCACAACTACTACGACCACGACGACCACAACTACTACGACCACGACGACCACAACTACTACGACCACGACGACCACAACTACTACGACCACGACGACCACAACTACTACGACCACGACGACCACAACTACTACGACCACAACTACTACGACCACGACGACCACAACTACTACGACCACGACGACCACAACTACTACGACCACGACGACCACAACTACTACGACCACGACCACGACGACCACAACTACTACGACCACGACGACCACGACTACTACGACCACGACGACCACGACTACTACGACCACAACTACTACGACCACGACGACCACAACCACTACGACCACGACTACTACGACCACGACGACCACAACTACTACGACCACGACGACCACGACTACTACGACCACGACGACCACAACTACTACGACCACGACGACCACAACTACTACGACCACGACGACCACAACTACTACGACCACGACGACCACAACTACTACGACCACGACGACCACAACTACTACGACCACGACGACCACAACCACTACGACCACGACCACGACGACCACAACTACTACGACCACGACCACGACGACCACGACTACTACGACCACGACTCCTACGACCACAACTACTACGACTCCTACGACCACAACTACTACGACCACGACGACCACTACGACCACGACTACTACGACCACGACGACCACAACTACTACGACCACGACGACCACGACTACTACGACCACGACGACCACGACCACGACTACTACGACCACGACGACCACGACTACTACGACCACGACGACCACAACTACTACGACCACGACGACCACGACCACGACGACCACGACTACTACGACCACGACGACCACGACCACGACTACTACGACCACGACGACCACAACTACTACGACCACGACGACCACAACTACTACGACCACGACGACCACAACTACTACGACCACGACTACTACTACGACCACGACTACTACGACCACGACTACTACAACCACTACGACCACGACCACTACGACCACGACGACCACGACTACCACGACCACTACTACGACCACGACGACCACAACTACTACGACCACGACTACCACTACGACCACAACTACTACGACCACGACGACCACGACTACTACGACCACGACGACCACAACTACGACGACCACGACGACCACAACTACTACGACCACGACGACCACAACTACTACGACCACGACCACGACGACCACTACGACCACGACTACTACGACCACGACGACCACGACTACTACGACCACGACTACTACGACCACGACGACCACAACTACTACGACCACGACTACTACGACCACGACGACCACAACTACTACGACCACAACTACTACGACCACGACCACGACTACTACGACCACGACGACCACAACTACTACGACCACGACGACCACTACGACCACGACCACTACGACCACGACTACTACGACCACGACGACCACAACTACTACGACCACGACTACTACGACCACGACGACCACAACTACTACGACCACGACGACCACTAACCACTACGACCACGACTACTACGACCACGACGACCACGACCACAACTACTACGACCACGACGACCACAACTACTACGACCACGACGACCACAACTACTACGACCACGACGACCACAACTACTACGACCACGACTACACGTGACGACCACAACTACTACGACCACGACGACTACAACTACTACGACCACGACGACCACAACTACTACGACCACGACTACTACGACCACGACCACTACGACCACGACGACCACAACTACTACGACCACGACGACCACGACTACTACAACCACAACTACTACGTGACCACGACGACCACAACTACTACGACCACGACGACCACAACCACTACGACCACGACTACTACGACCACGACGACCACGACCACTACGACCACGACTACTACGACCACGACGACCACAACTACTACGACCACGACTACTACGACCACGACCACTACGACCACGACTACTACGACCACGACGACCACGACTACTACAACCACGACCACTACGACCACGACTACTACGACCACTACGACCACGACGACCACAACTACTACGACCACGACGACCACAACTACTACGACCAGGACTACTACAACCACGACGACCACAACTACTACGACCACAACTACTACGACCACGACTACTACGACCACGACGACCACAACCACGACGACCACAACCACGACGACCACGACGACCACAACTACTACGACCACGACGACCACAACTACTACGACCACGACGACCACAACTACTACGACCACGACTACTACGACCACAACTACTACGACCACGACGACCACAACTACTACGACCACGACGACCACAACTACTACGACCACGACGACTACAACTACGGACGACCACAACTACTACGACCACGACGACCACGTCGACCACAACCACTACGACCACGACGACCACAACTACTACGACCACGACGACCACAACTACTACGACCACGACTACTACGACCACGACGACCACTAACTTCTACAACCACGACTACTACAACCACGACGACCACAACTACTACGACCACGACGACCACAACTACTACGACCACGACTACTACAACCACGACGACCACAACTACTACGACCACGACGACCACAACTACTACGACCACGACGACCACAACTACTACGACCACGACGACTACAACCACGACGACCACAACTACTACGACCACAACTACTACGTGACCACGACGACCACAACTACTACGACCACAACTACTACGACCACGACTACTACCACGACCAGACGACCACGACTACTACCACCACGACGACCACAACCACGACGACCACAACTACTACGACCACGACGACCACAACTACTACGACCACGACGACCACAACTACTACAACCACGACGACCACAACTACTACAACCACGACGACCACAACTACTACAACCACGACGACTACAACTACTACGACCACGACGACTACAACTACTACGACCACGACGACCACGCTACTACAACCACGACGACCACAACTACTACGACTACGACGACCACAACTACTACGACCACGACGACCACAACTACTACGACCACGACGACCACAACTACTACAACCACGACGACCACAACTACTACGACCACGACTACTACGACCACAACTACTACGACCACGACGACCACGACTACTACGACCACGACGACTACAACTACGACGACCACAACTACTACGACCACGACGACCACGACTACTACGACCACAACTACTACGACCACGACGACCATTAACTACTACGACCACGTCGACTACAACTACTACGACCAAGACGACCACAACTACTACGACCACGACTACTACGACCACGACGACCACAACTTCTACAACCACGACTACTACAACCACGACGACCACAACTACTACGACCACGACGACCACAACTACGACGACCACAACTACTACGACCACGACTACTACCACGACCACTACTACGACCACGACCACGACGACCACAACTACTACGACCACGACGACCACAACTACTACGACCACGACGACTACTACGACCACGACAACCACAACTACTACGACCACGACGACCACAACTACTACGACCACGACGACCACAACTACTACAACCACGTCGACCACAACTACTACGACCACGACTACTACTACGACTACGACCACGACCACGACCACGACGACCACAACTACGACGACCACAACTACGACGACCACAACTACTACGACCACGACGACCACGACGACCACGACTACTACAACCACGACTACTACAACCACGACGACCACAACTACGACGACCACTACTACTACTACCACAACTACGACCACAACTACTACGACCACGACGACCACAACTACTACGACAAGGACTACTACCACGACCACGACTACTACCACGACGACCACAACTACTACGACAAGGACTACTACCACGACCACGACTACTACGACTACGACGACCACAACTACTACGACCACAACTACTACTACGACTACTACAACTACGACGACTACAACTACGACGACCACAACTACTACGACCACGACCACGACCACGACCACGACGACCACAACTACTACGACCACGACGACCAGAACTACTACGACCACTACTACTACCACAACTACGACCACAACTACTACGACCACGACGACCACAACTACTACGACCACGACGACTACTACGACCACGACGACCACAACTACTACGACCACGACGACCACAACTACTACGACCACGACTACTACAACCACGTCGACCACAACTACTACGACCACGACTACTACTACGACCACGACCACGACGACTACAACTACTACGACCACGACTACTACAACTACTACGACCACGACTACTACAACTACGACTACTACCACGACGACCACGACTACTACGACCACGACGACTACCACAACTACGACGACCACAACTACTACTACCACGACTACTACCACGACCACTACCACGACCACGACCACGACGACCACAACTACGACGACCACAACTACGACCACGACGACCATGACTACTACGACCACGACGACTACTACGACCACGACAACCACAACTACTACGACCACGACGACCACAACTACTACGACCACGACGACCACAACTACTACAACCACGTCGACCACAACTACTACGACCACGACTACTACTACGACTACGACCACGACCACGACCACGACCACGACGACCACAACTACGACGACCACAACTACGACGACCACAACTACTACGACCACGACGACCACGACTACTACAACCACGACTACTACAACCACGACGACCACAACTACGACGACCACTACTACTACCACAACTACGACCACAACTACTACGACCACGACGACCACAACTACTACGACAAAGACTACTACCACGACCACGACTACTACCACGACGACCACAACTACTACGACAAGGACTACTACCACGACCACGACTACTACCACGACTACGACGACCACAACTACTACGACCACAACTACTACTACGACTACTACAACTACGACGACTACAACTACGACGACCACAACTACTACGACCACGACCACGACCACGACGACCACAACTACTACGACCACGACGACCACAACTACTACGACTACAACTACTAC
Organism: Perkinsus olseni; assembly: GCA_013115135.1. Classification (NCBI taxonomy): domain Eukaryota; phylum Perkinsozoa; order Perkinsida; family Perkinsidae; genus Perkinsus; species Perkinsus olseni. The sequence goes on along the minus strand of JABANP010000229.1, from coordinate 51,257 downwards.
GACTACAACTACGACGACCACAACTACTACGACCACGACTACTACGACCACGACGGCCACAACTACGACGACTACAACTACGACGACCACAACTACTACGACCACGACTACTACGACCACGACGGCCACAACTACGACGACTACAACTACGACGACTACAACTTCTACGACCACGACTACTACAACCACGACGACCACAACTACTACGACCACGACGACCACAACTACTACGACCACGACGACCACGACCACGACGACCACAACGACCACGACTACGACGACCACGACCACGACCACGACGACCACAACTACTACGACCACGACGACCACAACTACTACGACCACGACGACCACGACCACGACGACCACAACTACCACGACTACTACGACCACGACTACTACGACCACGACGACTACTACGACCGCGACGACCACAACTACTACGACCACGACGACCACAACTACTACGACCACGACTACTACAACCACGTCGACCACAACTACTACGACCACGACTACTACTACGACTACGACCACGACCACGACCTCGACCACGACGACCACAACTACGACGACCACAACTACGACCACGACGACCACGACTACTACGACCACGACGACTACCACAACTACGACGACCACAACTACTACGACCACGACGACCACAACTACTACGACCACGACTACTACAACCACGACGACCACAACTACTACGACCACTACGACCACGACTACTACAACCACGACGACCACAACTACTACGACCACAACTACTACGACCACGACTACTACCACGACCACGACTACTACCACGACGACCACAACTACTACGACAAGGACTACTACCACGACCACGACTACTACCACGACCACGACGACCACAACCACGACGACCACAACTACGACGACCACAACTACCACGACTACGACGACCACAACTACTACGACCAAGACGACCACAACTACTACGACCACGACGACCACAACTACTACGACCACGACGACCACAACTACTACGACCACGACGACCACAACTACTACAACCACGACGACCACAACTACTACGACTACGACTACTACGACCACAACTACTACGACTACGACGACCACAACTACTACGACCACGACGACCACAACTACGACGACCACAACTACTACGACCACAACTACCACAACTACTACGACCACGACGACCAGAACTACTACGACCACTACTACTACCACAACTACGACCACAACTACTACGACCACGACGACCACAACTACTACGACCACGACGACTACTACGACCACGACGACCACAACTACTACGACCACGACGACCACAACTACTACGACCACGACTACTACAACCACGTCGACCACAACTACTACGACCACGACTACTACTACGACCACGACCACGACGACTACAACTACTACGACCACGACTACTACAACTACTACGACCACGACTACTACAACTACGACTACTACCACGACGACCACGACTACTACGACCACGACGACTACCACAACCACGACGACCACAACTACTACTACCACGACTACTACCACGACCACTACCACGACCACGACCACGACGACCACAACTACGACGACCACAACTACGACGACCACAACTACGACCACGACGACCATGACTACTACGACCACGACGACTACTACGACCACGACGACCACAACTACTACGACCACGACGACCACAACCACTACGACCACGACTACTACAACCACGACGACCACAACTACTACGACCACGACGACCACGACTACTACAACCACGACGACCACGACTACTACAACCACGACTACCACAACTACGACGACCACAACTACCACGACTACGACGACCACGACTACTACCACGACCACCACTACTACCACGACCACGACCACGACCACGACCACGACGACCACGACCACGACCACGACCACGACGACCACGACCACGACGACCACGACCACGACGACCACGACCACGACGACCACGACCACGACCACGACGACCACAACTACGACGACCACAACTACGACCACGACGACCACGACTACTACCACGACTACTACGACCACGACGACTACCACAACTACGACGACCACAACTACTACGACCACGACGACCACAACTACGACGACTGCAACTACGACGACTACAACTTCTACGACCACGACGACCACAACTACGACGACTGCAACTACGACGACTACAACTTCTACGATCACGACTACTACAACCACGACTACTACCACAACTACGACGACCACAACTACTACGACCACGACTACTACAACCACGACGACCACAACTACTACGACCACGACTACTACTACGACCACGACGACCACAACTACTACTACCACGACTACTACCACGACCACGACGACCACAACTACTACGACCACGACCACGACGACCACAACCACGACGACCACAACTACTACGACCACGACGACCACAACTACTACGACCACGACTACTACAACCACGACCACCACTACTACAACTACTACGACCACGACGACCACAACTACTACGACCACGACGACCACAACTACGACGACCACAACTACTACGACCACTACGACCACAACCACGCTACGACCACGACGACCACAACTACTACGTGACTACTACGACCACGACGACCACAACTACTACGACCACAACTACGACGACCACAACTACTACGACCACGACGACCACAACTACTACGACCACGACGACCACAACTACTACGACCACGACGACCACAACTACTACGACCACGACTACTACAACCACGACCACGACGACCACGACTACGACGACCACAACTACCACGACCACGACCACGACGACCACAACTACTACGACCACGACGACCACTACGACCACGACCACGACGACCACAACTACTACGACCACAACTACTACGACCACGACTACTACGACCACGACGACCACGACCACGACTACTACGACCACGACGACCACGACTACTACGACCACGACGACCACGACTACTACGACCACGACGACCACAACTACTACGACCACGACTACTACGACCACGACGACCACAACTACTACGACCACGACGACCACGACTACCACGACCACGACCACGACGACCACGACTACAACTTCTACGACCACGACTACTACCAACCACGACTACTACAACCACGACGACCACAACTACTACGACCACGACGACCACAACTACTACGACCACGACTACTACGACCACGACTACTACAACCACGACGACCACAACTACTACGACCACAACTACTACGACCCCGACTACTACCACGACCACGACCACGACGACCACAACCACGACGACCACGACGACCACAACTACTACGACCACGACGACCACAACTACTACAACCACGACGACCACAACTACTACAACCACGACTACTACAACCACGACGACCTCAACTACTACAACCACGACGACTACAACTACGACGACTACAACTTCTACGACCACGACTACTACGACCACGACTACTACAACCACGACGACCACAACTACTACGACCACAACTACTACGACCACGACTACAACCACGACGACCACAACTACGACGACCACAACTACCACGACTACGACGACCACAACTACTACGACCACGACTACTACGACCACAACTACTACGACCACGACGACCACGACTACTACGACCAGGACGACCACGACTACTACGACCACGACGACCACAACTACGACGACCACGACTACTACAACCACGACGACCACAACTACGACCACGACTACTACGACCACGACGACCACAACTACGACGACCACAACTACGACCACGACTACTACGATCACGACGACTACAACTTCTACGACCACGACTACTACAACCACGACTACTACCACAACTACGACGACCACAACTACTTCGACCACGACGACCACAACTACTACGACCACGACTACTACAACCACGACGACCACAACTACTACGACCACAACTACTACGACCACGACTACTACCACGACCACGACCACGACCACGACGACCACAACCACGACGACCACGACGACCACAACTACTACGACCACGACGACCACAACTACTACAACCACGACGACCTCAACTACTACAACCACGACTACTACAACCACGACGACCTCAACTACTACAACCACGACGACTACAACTACTACAACCACGACGACTACAACTACGACGACTACAACTTCTACGACCACGACTACCACAACTACGACGACCACAACTACGACGACCACAACCACGACGACCACAACTACTACGACCACAACCACGACGACCACAACTACTACGACCACGACGACCACAACCACGACGACCACAACGACCACAACTACTACGACCACGACTACTACGACCACAACTACTACGACCACGACGACCACGACTACTACGACCACGACGACTACAACTACGACGACCACAACTACTACGACCACGACGACCACAACTACTACGACCACGACGACCATTAACTACCACGACTACGTCGACCACAACTACTACGACCAAGACGACCACAACTACTACGACCACGACTACTACGACCACGACGACCACAACTCTACAACCACGACTACTACAACCACGACGACCACAACCACGACGACCACAACCACGACGACCACAACCACGACGACCACAACCACGACGACCACAACTACTACGACCACAACTACTACGACCACGACGACCACAACCACGACGACCACAACCACGACGACCACAACGACCACAACTACTACAACCACGACGACCACAACTACTACGACCACGACGACCACAACTACTACGACCACGACTACTACAACCACGACAACCACAACTACTACGACCACGACGACCACAACTACTACGACCACGACGACCACAACTACTACGACCACAACGACCACAACTACTACGACCACGACGACCACAACTACTACGACCACGACGACCACAACTACTACAACCACTTCGACCACAACTACTACGACTACGACGACCACAACTACTACGACCACGACTACTACGACCACAACTACTACGACTACGACGACCACAACTACTACGACCACGACGACCACAACTACGACGACCACAACTACTACGACCACAACTACCACAACTACTACGACCACGACGACCAGAACTACTACGACCACTACTACTACCACAACCACGACCACAACTACTACGACCACGACGACCACAACTACTACGACAAGGACTACTACCACGACCACGACTACTACCACGACCACGACCACGACGACCACAACTACTACAACCACGACGACCACAACTACTACAACCACGACGACCACGACTACTACAACCACGACTACTACAACCACGACGACCACAACTACTACGACCACGACGACCACGACTACTACAACCACGACGACCACGACCACGACTACTACAACCACGACGACCACGACTACTACTACGACCACGACCACGACCACGACCACGACTACTACAACCACGACGACCACGACTACTACGACCACGACTACTACGACCACGACGACCACGACCACGACCACGACCACAACCACGACGACCACGACTACGACGACCACAACTACGACGACCACAACCACGACGACCACAACTACTACAACCACGACGACCACGACTACGACGACCACAACTACTACAACCACGACGACCACAACTACTACAACCACGACGACCACGACTACGACGACCACAACTACTACAACGGCGCACGTGGTCGGGCAACTGACTGGCATAGGGCGGCGATACTCCACTCCAAGGACCTGCCAGTGGTCTCTTCTTACGCCTGCCCGGACCTGGCCTCGGCTGTTCTAAGGGTCAACGACACTCTCAGCATTCGCTTTATCTCCTTCTACGGTGATTCATCACTGCCTATGGAGGACGCCATCAATTCCCTAGTCCACTGCTGCGAGTCTGCCCCTGCGCTCCCCATCCTCGCTGGCGGGGACTCCAATGCTTTCTCACCCCTGTGGTTCTCACCGTACCACCCTCCCTCAGATCCTAGGGTGGGTCGAGGCGCACTGCTTGAGCGGTTCGTGCTCTCGAACGGCTTCAATATCTGCTCCCGCAACAAGGATATACCCTCTTTCCAGGGCGCCCAAGGCTCAAGTTTCATCGATCTGGCGTTCGCAAGGGAGCTGACGGTTGACCCCCTAGAGCCGATCCAAACCCTCAGCGACCATCTCGCTTTGCCACTATTGATCATTTCGACACCCTCGCCTAGTCAGTCATACCCCAAGCGGAGGTCCCCAAGGGACACGGACTGGGATGCCTTCAGTAGACACCTAGAGTCCTTCAATAGGACAGCTCCTCTCATCTCCTCGATCGAGGACATCGAGCGCCTGGCAGTGTCCCTAGCGGAAGATGTCCAAGTCGCGGTCAGGCTGTCGACTCCATCGCGGAAGCCACCTTCCCCCGCCCAGCTTCGGGCGCGGAACGGTGAGTCCTGGTGGAATGAACAGTTGGAGAAGCAGCGGAAAGCTCTCCGGAATCTCCAGGCGAAGATCCGCAGGTTGCGTAAAAGGACTGACCCACCACATGATGAAATCCGTGTACTCGAGGCGCAGTTCGTGCACTCCAAGAAGCGCTACTATCGCGACATCAAGGTCGCTAAGCGAAACGCGTGGAGAACTGAGATGGCCAACCTCACTGCCCACGAACTGAACAAGCGCTTCAAGCCTAGGAAGGTGGCCAATGAGACCTACGATCCGTGCGAGCTACTAAACCACTTCATCTCCTCTCCGGGGGAATCCCCCGAATTCGCTTCACCCCTGGGGTCTGTCGAAACGTCCGGTTCACTCAATGGTCTTGGTGGCCCTGTAACTGCCCAGGAACTCTCTGACGCTATTAGAGGCTTCCCAAACGGGAAATCGCCGGGCGCAGACCAGGTCTCCTACGAGCACCTGAAACGAGCTGTCGAGAACCCGTCCTGGAGAAACCGCATGCTTCTGCTAGCGAATGCATGCCTGGACCGCTGCTTTGTCCCTAACTGCCTCAAGAACTCCTCTCTGATCATGCTCTACAAAGGAGGCAATAAACCCAGATTAAAACGGTGGCGCCCGATAGCCCTGTTGCCAGCGCTGTTGAAGGTTCTGGAGAAATTGATAGGGGGTCGCCTGAAGGCAATGATCAAACTGCCAGATAACCTTCATGGTTTCATCCCGAATCGGAGCACGACCTCGGCCCTTAGGGCCGTCACCGCGTCGCTTGAGGACTCTGCACACCGCTACAAACTCCTAGCTACCTTCGACGTCAGCTCTGCGTTCGACCGCGTCGACCACCGGGGACTCGTCCGTGCCGTCACCGAGCTCTCCTCCCCTGCGATGGGGAAACTTATCTCCAGTTATCTCCACGGACACACTGTCACTCTCGATGGCCACTCTAGGAATCGAGTCCGGGGCGTTCCCCAAGGTAGCTCCCTGGGTCCCCTACTATATGCCATCGCAACTGTGTCGCTCTCCCAATACATCTCTCGCACCTCCGACGACCTAGCGGCCACGGGCGTCAGGATATCCGCCGAGCTCTATGCGGATGATACGGCTGTTGTCATCAGCTCGGATTGCTCGCGCACGGCAGTAGCGGCCCTGGCGGCCGTGGCGTCCACCATCAAGGAGTGGGCCACCCGATTCGGGCTTGAACTGGACTTGGCAAAGACGGAAATCCTGGTGGCGGACGATGACACCAGAGTGACCATCGCCGACCGCCTTGCTGACTCTGCGGTCGACGGTCTCTCTCGCGATCACTGCAAGCCCTCGATCATCTGGCTCGGAGTGACCATCTCCCGGAACTGGAGATCGCACATATGGAAGGCTCAGGGAAGGTGAAAGGCCTATTGTCCAGGTTCAACAAACTGTCATGCAAGCTGTGGTCTATCTCGGCCGCCCAGGCTCTCTCACTTTGGAGGACCTGTGTGCTGCCAGTCTTCCCTACACGGCTGTGAGGGTGTGGGGGCCGGTGGCACACACAAGCTGGTTTCAGGATACTGTTGTCGGTCTTGAAGCCTTCTTCTCGAAGTGGCTGTTCGGCCTCAACAGGTCGGCCCCAAACGAATTAACTTCGTTCGTGCTGGGTACCATCACTCCCAGTATCACTCAGCTTGTCATGACCAGATGTTGTTCCTCGTGGCTTCACTGCACCGATCAGCCTGGCCTAAGACGATCGGAGCTCAGTGCCTTGCGGCGGTGGGGTTTCGACAAGGGCTCCTACTTTGAACCGAGCAGGACCCCGACTGCTCCCCTCCCTCCCAACTTTCGGGTCTCCCTCACCCCCCTGAAGATCTCCGCATCGCACGCTCAATCCACGCTCCACTTCTACACAGACGGGAGCTTGTCCGACAAGACCCCCTTAGCAGCTAAGGTGGCTTGCGCGGCCGTATCTTGCTCCTTGGTGTCGGGCACAATCAAGGTCACAGGCTACAGGGGATGTCGGCTGGACGACAGGCTGACCATATTTCAAGCCGAACTCTGTGGGGCGCTCCTTGTTATCGACTGGTGCCTGGAACGTCTCGAGCATAGTCGCCGGCTCCCTCCCTCTATAGCGGTACACGTAGATTCAAGGTCAGTGTTACAGTCTCTGGCCTCCGGTCGGAAGGGTACCATACTCCTGAACACCTTCTGGGCTAGGGTCGACACACTTCTCAGGCGCTCTCCGGAGACAACCCTCTCCTTCCACTGGACTCCTGGCCACTCAGGCGTGGTCGGTAATGAAGCGGCGGACGTAGTGGCACGGCTGTTCAGCCGTTCGCCCCGTCCTGACCACCTGTCTACCCTCGGGCTAGGCCCCCTACCCGAACTCCCGGTTAGTCATTCGAGAAACAAGGCGTCTGTTCGCTCCAAGGTCTGGAGGCAGTCTAGGTGGTCTGAGAGGCTTCCCCACCTAGCTGCCGGGCGCTTCGGACTCTCACTTGGCCCTTCTCAGTTCGCGAGAATCACTCGGACCATCATCGACTGGAAAATGTCTGATCGGCGTCGAATAATGGAATTCATCACGGGTCATTCTCCTACTCGGTCCTTCATAGGCCACCTGCGCCCTGGCATGCCTACCGGGTGTCGACACTGTAAGGGTGCACGCGAGACGCTGGTACACTTCCTGAGCTGTCCGTCCCCTCGGCTGGAGTCTATCCGCCTCCGTATATGGGGCGCGCACTACCCTGGTGGAGTGGACCCTGATTGGCAGACCGCACTCGACTACAGGTTCGCAAAATCTCTCCTAGCCGGATGCCGGTCTGATTTACTGTCTCTTCGCTCTTTCCTGCGGAGGGTAGTCCCCTCGTGAGACAGCTACGGCAATACCACCCGAAGTACTCCCCATGGCAACGGTATGTGACTGGGGCCCCCTGCGGACCCTTGAAACTAATCTGCATCCCCTCCCAACGGCGTGCGCACTCTATCTTCTCTGTGAGGGGCGGCTTGGCGCATAGCGAATCCTTGCACTTGCACTACAAGATACCCCCCTCCCTCCTCGTCCACGACCGACTGTTACACTAGCGATCGGGCCGGGAACTGGGATGTGGGGGTTAGCTCGGATTAGTTCGCTTCATTACGGGGCTCGTGGGGGGACGCTTGTCGCGCTGGTGGTGGTCGTGGTGGTCGTGGTGGTACCGTGGTCGTGGTCGTGGTGGTACTCGTGGTGACGTGGTCGGCCGCGGCCTTGGAAGCCGCCCTGATGATGATGAATACCATTGTGTACCATGTCCTGTGCTATGTCTCGTTTTCTAAAAAAAATACTGATGGGGTGGAACGACAGCATATGAAGTGAGCACCGACCTCCTTCGGGAACGCCCTCGGGCGGGGGGAAACACGGCTATACTGCCGAAAGTGTGCGGTGCACGCCGTTCCCCCGAACCAACAACAACAACAACAACGACCACAACTACTACGACGACCACAACTACTACGACCACGACGACCACAACTACTACGACCACGACGACCACAACTACGGCGACCACAACTACCACAACCACGACGACCACAACTACTACGACCACGACTACTACTACGACCACGACGACCACGACTACTACAACCACGACGACCACAACTACGACGACCACAACTACCACGACTACGACGACCACGACTACTACGACCACAACGACCACAACTACCACGACCACGACGACCACAACTACTACGACCACGACGACCACAACTACTACGACCACGACTACTACTAGCTACGACTCAAGGTAGTTGAATTCGTTTTTTCTATGGCACCCCCTCCCTCCTCCCCCGTCGCTCGTCGTCCTCCCGACATCGTGCAGCAGTGGAAGAGACCGCTTCCGGAGATTGATGATGATGAACTGACCAAGTCTGTACAAGATGCTATGATGGCCATTAAGAAGCTCGGACCAGAAGCCTTCAGAGATAAAACTGGTTTGGCGGATATGCCATGGAAGGTTAAAAGCTTCCTTGACATTATAAGAGCTTGTAAAGGGCTTATTGATAAGAACATTGAGTACGGCAAGATCAGCACTGTGAGTGGCAACATACTTTATTCGTTGGTCACTGAATTGACCATTCGTTCGACTGAATTTCACCATCGCATTGATCAGCTTGAGAGCTGAAAACGTTGCCCTTATCAAGACGGTTGGGCAACTTGAGGCTGTTCTGGATGGTGCGACCACTCAGGATAAGGGTATCTCTTCGAGCTCTTCCTCGAGTGCTGCTGAAGTGAGGAACAAGAAAAAGTCCTTTGCTGAGGCTGCTAGGCCTAAGAAGACTGGCCCAGCTCTGGCAGCTGAGGCTGGTAAGAAGACTGGTGTGCAACTTAGACTGGTAAGGCATCCTCCTGGAGGCGGCTCGGGAAGTTGGTGTGATGAGAGCGAAGATGATGAACTTCTCCCTCCTCCACCTCCTTCGAGACTAAGGAATGAACGGCAGCCATCGAGAGAGTTGAAGTCCACCTCCAAGGATTTTGTTGTGATTGTTATGGATAAGAGATGGCCTATGGCTCATAATGAACTTGTTGACAAAAGAAGGAGGGATCCTTCCTATCAGACTGACTTGCCTGTGATCAAGGTTGATGACGTTAAGGCCATAATTAGGAAGAAGGGCATTCGAACTGATATCTTTCAGCTTGCTCGAGGAGTTGGGGTGGGTTGTCCCAACGTCTCTGAACGTGATAAGCTGTTGGAGCTCCTGCAAAAAGAGAAGGGTGGTACCTGGGATATTCGGAAGGATCTTCCGAGTATGATAGATGTGAAGATTGCCAATCATGGATATGACATTGATCGTGGAGAAGAGCTTGTGGAAGATCTTCTATCTCTAAACAATGTGAACGGCACCATTAATGATATTAAGGTTATGAGAATGACTGGTCAAGTAGCCTACATCAGGATGACTAAGGGCATCCGTAAGCAGCCGCCTGACCGCCCTTATGTTGACTGTAGAAGGGTAAGATTGGTGGATACTGGTTTTGTTGCGGTTTGCTACCGCTGTGGTAGTCGGGACCCCAAGCATGACTTCAAGAGTTGTGATAAGGACCCCATTTGTAAGATCTGCAGCTCCTCCGACCACTTAGCTGAAGCCTGTCCTAGAGAAGGCAGCAGCTATAAGGAGAAGAGTCACTGTAAGTTCTGTGATAAGGATGGTCATGGCCCCTTCGATAGTATGAGATGCGATAGCTTGATAAAACTATCTAGGAAGATAGCGGAGAAGCAGCGGGCAAGTGGTGTGAATGATGGTTTCTAACCGTGATAACCACATGACCAGGGCTGGGCTTAAGATAGCATATTGTAATATTGGTAGAACAATTGTTGGTGGCCAGACCTTACTTGACTATTATTCTGGCTGTGCTCCTGAAATTTTATGTATTTGTGAAGGAGGCCGTCTTGATTCTCGATGGTATTTGTCTTATGAGATCTTTTCTGCCATTGGCGGCAGATCCTATGTACTGGTGAGGAAAGATATTATGGTCAATAAATCCTTCTCGGTACAAGACCTGGTTGGGGTACAGATAGGTCTCATCTGGATTTTATGTCTTTACTGTGATATCACCGAGGATATGGATGTCACCCTTGATAGGGTAGAAGACAACTTGGTACGGACGGATGATAAATGGGTGATATTTATGGATAGTAATGCTTATAATGAGTTATGGGGTAAGGGCCCTTTGGTAGTACTCCGTCAGAAGACGCGGGGAACCAAGCTGGCTCGGTGGATTGAAGAAAATGATGTTAGGATCCACAATGACCCCTCTATGCCGACTTTTATTAGACCGGTTCCCGGGGGTGGTGTCAACGGCTATCAGTCCTCTTCCATTGATGTCTGCCTCTCTTCTGAGGTAGATATCGTTGGCTGGTCAACGGTGGATGGTGTTAGGCCCTATGACCACCTACTGATAGAGGCGATGGCGGTTACTGACAAGGCATCCATTAAGGTGAAGCGGGTCTACACTCGCATTAAGGATAAGCCTGCTTACTATGATGATCTGAAGTTGGTGGCCTCTGATTGGTATCATGACCTTCCGGACTTTATGCTCGCCATGGACGTTGATGCTGCTATTGCTGATGTGGTCGATAAGATCAAGACGGTCAAGAACCGACACCGTAGCGAACATTCTCTTGAGGTCAATCTGGACTCCCCCAGATTGGTGGGGCGACAGGTTGACCGCGTTGCGCAAGGAGGTCAGGTCTCTTCAGCGGGCCGCCTATAGTACTGGTTGTGCTGCAGCTTGGTATCGATATAGGAAGGCCAGGAACCACTATAACAAGGAGATCCGGAGGACTCGTACTGATTGGTTCTATAAACAGCTCTCCAAATGAGCGTGACTATGGTCGTATTCTGAAGAAGAGGGCGAAGCCCAAGGCCAGCTCCTTGGTGGGATCTACGCCAAGTGCGGATGAGGAAGTTTTCAGGCATCATACGCCTGATCAGCCTTGTCATGATCTAGTGACTAAGCCTGCTTCTGATCAGGAAATCGAACTGGTTCTTGCACTGATTGACGACTCCCCTGCTGGAGGAAGTATGGGATAGCTGGGGCGGAAGAGGGACTCCTCTCCCGGCTTGGATGGGATTGTTTATTCTGACATTCGAGAATGCGGACAATACCTGAGACTAGGCTTAGAGAAGATATTCCGCCACATGGTGTGGCTGGGGTATTTTCCAGAACATGGTAAAGACCTGGCTATGATTCTACTCTGGAAAGGAAAAGGCGATTTGAGCCATGGGGATAGTTATCGTCCCATAGGCATGTCTTCCTGTCTTACTAAGTATCTGGAGATGCTGATGGTTGCTCTCATCAGCAGATTTGAGAAGGCCCTTCCCCCTCACTCTGATTTGTCTCGCCGGTTGTCCCTCTCCTATGGTTATGTCGAGGGAAAAAGACACTAGCATGGCTGTGCAAAAGGCGACTGAGGTTATGAAACAGTTGACTGATGAGGGGAAAGCTGTTATTGCTCTAAGTCTCGACATGAGGGGGGCCTTCAGTAATGCCCGTCATGATGTGATATGCACTACAGTAGAAGAGATGTGTGGGTCCCCGGTCCTCTTCAATCTGGTCTCTAGTTACTTACATCGAAGAAGATGCTTTTATAAAGGGAAGATGAGGCTCTCCATGTCCTTCAGCGGCACTCCGCAGGGAGGTGTAGTCTCACCATGTGTGTACCGTATATTTCATACGGTCCTTATGGGCATCATTGAAAGCTGTTCTACGGATGATGTCAGATTGATTCCTATCGTATATGCTGATGATACTTTAGTCATTTTTATCCGGCGATAATGATCAGGCGGTGGTGGAGGCTGTGGGCAGGCTCCTGGATGCTCTGGCTGAGCAGCTCCCCTGCCCTTGGCCTGAACATAAGCGAGGAGAAGAGTGTCCTACTGGGTGATAAGGCTTTCATAGAACGATATGACTGTGTTCGTGGCATAAAAAGTGAGACCTGCTATCGGTTACCTTGGTATGAGACTCACCCTTGGTGGTTCCTGGCTACCTCATTTTGAAGAAGCTGTAGCCCGGGCCCGAAGGGAGATTGAGATGTGTCGACGCCTTGTAGGGAAGGATGGTTGCTCTGCACTCAGCCCTAAGGGACGAGAGGTGATTAGGAACCACATTACGGGCGTCCTGGCCTATGGTCTGGTATGCTGGGGTGACCGCTTACGATTCAAGACCACTCGTGATAGGATCTCTGCTGTCGACCTCCGACTGGAGAAGGTTCTACTTGGTGTCCCAGGGACAGCTAATCCTGGCCTATGTGCCCTCCTGAGTGATAGGAAGGCTACTATATATGAGCGACTGTGTGTCCGTTATGCGTCATTATGGCTTAGAGGTCTTCCCCAAGCCCGAAGTGGTGGGGAACGGTGGTCAAGCAACCATATCCCGTGAAGGGCACTGTGGATCATACTGTTACTAATGCCACCCCCCTTCCTAGGGGATGGGTTCACATTGGCAATGGCCGTGAGGTCACTGGTACGATAACTGAGGGTCTGGCTGGTGGAAAGGTGATCTTCCCGGAGGTTGAGGTGGTCATTTATACTGATGGTAGCCGAACTCCGGCTGTTGATGACAATGACGATGATACTACTCGGGTGGGAGCAGGCTATTATTCAGACTCCGAACTGATAGGGAATGGGCGGGTGAAGCTTCCGCACTTCGCCAACATTGCTCAAGCTGAGTCCCTAGCAGTATTGGAAGCTATGAGGAAGGCGGCTGAGAGCGGCGGCTTTTCCACCATATTGATTGCCTCTGATTCTCAGGCAATCTTGAAATCCCTCCTTTCGAGGAGGAAATCACAGTTGTCCTCTGATATTGTTGACCTGGCTCTTAGCACCGACATCGACTTTAGGTTTATTTGGGTCCGCGGACATGCTGGCTCGACTGGCAACTCGATTGCCGACGGTATGGCTCGTAGCGGCTCCATCGTGGGCACCTTCAGGACTGTCCCGGTACCAGGCAGTCACCTACGAGAGTTGGTATCTCAATCGGTACGGACGAGGCTCCCTTTGAGCACCCACTGGCAGGAGATCAAGAACAAGACGATTCGGAGTTTCATCACGAGCAACCATCATTTGGCTATTTTTGGAGCGTTCTATCCGGTTTCGTATGCATCGGCATGCCTTACGAGCCATATTTGGCCTACTCAGGACCGGTCGCTACAGGTCAAGGAGTAATAATTTTGTTAACCCTAATTGTGCCAGGTGTGGTGGGGTTCCGGATGATACTGTCCATCGCTTGATGTTCTGTTCGGCTCACCAGGAGAGCCGATCGAAGATTCTTGGAATGGTTCCGAGGAGGATCTATGGTCCCTCTTTCTTTCTGACTCGGGCAAGCCGTATTAACAGTCTTGGAAGGTTGGTTAGGAGGATGGGTATTTAGCCGGTGACCTTTCTCTATTGCCGTAATACGCCTCTGTTGGCGTCACGGCTTATTCTCGTTTACACACACACACTAGGTCTTCGAGACGAAGGGGCGGAGCTCGCGGGATGCGTGCACGGTGCACGGAACCGGGCGACCCGGTGCACCCGGTGCACGGTGCACCGCGAATCACCCTGTGTGCGGTACTCTTGTTCATTCGAAAGCGTTGAGGAAACGCATTAGTCGAGATATGTTGAATACCGGCAGGTTACAACGTCTCCGGTTCGAATCCCACGGATGTCATTTTTCCGACAAAAGTTTTGTCACGGTTTTGTCACAAAACCGTGCAACTTGTGATATGGAGTAGGGTCCCTATGCCGATCGACTCAGAGTGAGGATCGGAGCGGGGGATTATAGTCTTTTACGATGACATGAGCCCCCGAATGTGGGAAACTTGAACCCTGAGTAGCGTTGAACCACGCGAAAGTCGGTGGTCAAACCCAATAGATCGCTAGTTGGGGCTGAACCGCCGAAATATGACGAATTTCTCGGCTCATTTATTCGACAACGGGCACCTTCGGCAGTGTTGTTATATTTTTCCTAGAAAGAGTGCTTCCTGGACTTTCGAACCGCCTGGCTCGTTAAGCCGTAGAGCCGTCCGATATTGCGAAATAATTCTGCGAAAATCGGGAAAAATCGTACTTTTATCCCATTGTAAATTCCAAATTTTTGGTTATTTCCTCTTGTTTTGAACTCGGAAGTTCGGCCCTGAATTTCTCCCTATTTTTAAGGGGGTTTTAGAGCGCGCTCTTTCGAATGGTGTATAGCTTGTCCGCTGAAACTCGGTAGTTACCGAGAAACAATCTGCACGCACGCACGCACGCACAACGCGCGAATGCCTGTTGTTGTAGTATATGCTCCGCTCGCTTCGCTCGCTCCGCAACAACCACGACGACCACAACTACTACGACCACGACTACTACAACCACGTCGACCACAACTACTACGACCACGACGACCACAACTACTACGACCACGACGACCACAACTACTACGACCACGACGACCACAACTACTACAACCACGACGACCACAACTACTACGACCACGACTACTACAACCACGTCGACCACAACTACTACGACCACGACGACCACAACTACTACGACCACGACGACTACAACTTCTACGACCACGACTACTACAACCACGACTACTACCACAACTACGACGACCACAACTACCACGACCACGAAGACCACGACTAGCACAACTACTACGACCACGACTACTACAACCACGACGACCACGACTACTACCACAACTACTACGACCACAACTACTACCACGACCACGACTACTACGACCACAACTACTACCGCGACCACGACTACTACGACCACAACTACTACGACCACGACCACGACGACCACGACTACTACGACCACGACGACCACAACTACTACGACCACAACTACTACCACGACCACGACCACGACGACCACGACCACGACGACCACGACGACCACGACGACCACGACTACTACGACCACGACGACCACAACTACTACGACCACAACTACTACGACCACGACCACGACGACCACGACTACTACGACCACGACGACCACAACTACTACGACCACAACTACTACCACGACCACGACCACGACGACCACGACCACGACCACGACGACCACGACTACTACGACCACGAAGACCACAACTACTACGACCACGACGACCACAACTACTACGACCACAACTACTACGACCACGAAGTTGTTTTTGTTTTTTCCCAATTCTAATCCCCGTAAATGCCTCTACCCCGATCCCCGGGAGGGCGCCAATCCGTTGTTGATGATTGGAACAGTGCCTGTGAAGATGAAGCAGAAGACTTCTTGGATGGATGCGACAAGATTATTGAGCTGGTGAAATCGGTCTCTCCACAGAGTACTGATGCTCTTGAGAACAGTGCTACCTCCCTCATCAATACGATCAAGTCGGAGTATATCCGTATTCTTGAAGAAAATAGGAAGTTGAGACTCAAGGTTGAGAAGGGTGAGATAGGTAACAGACAGGATATAGATACTTCAAGGGGTTTCTCCTATAAGAGCGCACTCCTTTCTGGTATCCCTTCTAGCCATAGAGCTGAAGGCAAATCTACTCGTAAGAATGTTCTTTTAGCGGTTAAAAAGATGGGCGCTTTACCCACTACAGATGCTAGTATGAAGAGTTCTTTAGAAAGAATTAAAGGTAAAGTCTGTGATCACTTGACAGCTTCTAAGATGCCGGTTAATAAGGTCTCTCTTCGCAAGTCTGATGTCGCCGTTCTTGTTGCCCCTGAGGACTTGAACAAGGTTTCTGATTCGCTAAAAATGATTGCTCGTTCCGGTGGTTTTTCTATCAAGGTTCAGGATAGGCTTCAACCGGAAATTTTAGTTCGTAGGGAAAGTCTCTCTGCTGATGAGATTATGGACCAGTGTAAAGCCCTGATGAGTAACCTTTCCGTTGATAAATGGAAACAAGTTACTAGTAAGGATTCTTTTGTGGTCTTTCGAGTCCCGTCTAGTGATAGAGATACTATCATCAAGAATGATGGCTTGTATGTTAATTGCCAAAAGCTTCGTTGTCATGATTTTGTTTCGGTGAATTATTGTTATGATTGCGGTAGCCTTCATGGCAAGAATTCACCCTGTAATGATACTAAGAAATGTCTTTTTGCTCTGGCGATCATAAGCTCTCTGATTGTCCCCATAAGGGTAGTGATGACACTTCAAAAATGTTTTGCTCATTATGCGAGGAGAGAGGCCACTGTCTCATTAGTGGCCCTCCCTGTGTTAAAAAGATTGAAGCCATTCGTAGTAAGCTCGAACGTATTGACTATTCAGTTGATGGGCCTCTGTTTACTGGTCCCCTCGCGAGATACTTATGATTGTGAGAATTCTGCAATGCAATGCGAGACGTTCTAGTGAGGTTTTACTTTCTTTCTTTGGTTTTCTACAAGAACGAGCCCAGGTGGCTGATGTTGTTTTTGTTTCTGAGCCCCCATCATCAATCTTTGTAAATGACTAAATTGTTTTTCGTAATAATAGCAGCAGTAAGTCGGCTATTCTAGTTCATTCTACTCTTCACCATGACTGTGTTTTAGTTTCTACGGATTCAGACTTTACAACATTAGTTTATTATAAAGACCTGCTTCTCTCGTCATTTTACGTACCTCCTACTGTTAACGTTCTTGATGAGGTCTCTCTGGATAGGGTAATCATAGGAGGCGACTCCAATGGTGTTTCCCCTATATGGTGTCCGGCTGACTATGTCTCTACTCACGAGCAAAGACAACGAGGAGAGTGGCTATTTGAACATCTATCCGGTCGTGGTTTCATCTGTGAATGCCAAGGAACCTCTCCTACCTTCTATAACCCCACTTTTGCTGACAGCCAGAGAAATGGGGGAAGGGCAGTTATTGATGTTACTTTCTCGCGTGGCCGTATCTCCTGGTGAAAACTGGTTCGTTTCGGTTGAGCCTGGACTATGGGATCATTATCCGATCACTTTTACGGTATCATGGGATGACGATGATACTGTATCGCTAGTTAAGCATCAGCTGCATCATTATGCCTATAATTCCTGTGATTGGGATCACTATCGGAACTGGTTGTTTTCTTCGGTACACAAGATTGCTGTTGGCCCAATAACATCCCCGGATGACGCTCACTCCCGATATGAGTCTTTAGTGCACCACCTACAGGAAGCATTTATGGCCTCCTCACGCAAGCGAAGGGTTGGGAGGAGGAGCGACAAGGCTCTTTATTGGTGGGATAATGAACTGCGGCAGAAGCGTGCCAGCATGAAGAAGCTGTATCGTCAAGGAAATGTGCAAGGTTATCGGTTGGCTAGAAATGACTATCGACGTTGTATTTCTCAAAAGAAGGAATTGGCCTTTGGGGCCTTCCTTCGTAGCATTAGTGATCTATCTGATGCTGATTTGTACAAGAAGATTAAACGAACCCCATCTTTGCCCTCTAGACTATTGGAAAACGATATAGATGTGGACGCTACCTTGGACCGCCTGGCTTCTCACTATGTTGGTACTCAGAATCTGGACATGACTCATTTTCTTCGAAATCTTGTTGGCCCTGACTACCCGGTTGGCCTACTACCTTTGGCGTTTGAAAACTTTACCTTGGATGAGTTATCTATGGTGCTTAAACGAAGGCAGACCTCTAAGGATAAAGCTCCTGGTGATGATGGCATCAGACTTAGTTTTATCATTAATGCGCCTGAGTATATCCATATCGAACTTCTTCGTCTTATTAACTACTGTATTAAGGTTGGGGTGGTACTTCCAGAATGGAGACTCTCCAAGGTTATTTTTCTGAATAAAATGGGGAAAGACCCAAAGACCGTTAAGTCCTTACGCCCTATTAGTCTTACTAGTACTCTTGGTAAGACCTGTGAATTCCTTATACTGGAGCGATTAAATGGTATAATTAAACGACTGTATGATAGGGGCTCTCAGTACGGGTTCATTCGTGGACGAAGTACTATTAATGTGGTGGATAAGCTATGTGCTTGGGCCCACTCTGAAAAACGTTGGGCAATACTGAGTACTGATTTCAGTAATGCTTTTGGTGAAATCTCTCATTCGTGTATTGAGGACGCTCTCCGGAAGGAAAATGCTGATCCTGCTTTAATCCGTTGGATTATGCGATGGTTAAGGGATAGAGGTGCTAAAGTTATTCATGGAGGTCATACTATTGACAAGAAACTCTTCCCTTGTAAGGGTTGCCCTCAGGGTGGTGGCCTTTCACCTTGCCTTTTTATTTTGGGTGTTGGGGATATAGGCAATACGGTCTGTGAGAAACTGCAAGAAGCCATACCTCACGCCCGTTTTAGTTGGGCTAGCTATGCTGATGATGCTTATCTGCTTATCTCTTGGAAACAAGTGATCCTACCGGAACAAATGAGGGCTGACATCGAGAAGGCTTACGAAATTATTAAGCAGGCTTCTGGCACTAAAGATTTGGCTCTGGAAAGAACCAAATGCCAGGTCCTCTCGAATATCAGCTCTTTGCGGTCGTTGGATATTCCTGGGTATGTTACAGAACTGAATGTGCTTGGAGTCCTACTAACTTCTCGTATGAACTTCTTTCCTCATATAAAACGCAGGGCCTCCTTGGCTTTGCAAGCTGCAAATGGCCTTTTGCGCTTTATTAGGAGAGAAGCTGGTGTTACCCCGATGAGGTGTCTGCAGGTCTATGAGAAGATCCTGATCCCGAGGATTGGTTATGGTATCGAAATTTATGGCTCGGCTCTCTGTCTGCCGTATGTAAAAACTTACCTCGATAGGATTGGTAACTTGGTCATAAGGGCAGCTTTCCGTCTACGCCGTTCGTCCCCGATTGATTATCTCCATACTCTTTCTGGCTCCTCCCCACTGAGCGATATACTTTGGGGTAAGGCCCTGGTAGCACACTTCCACAAAGGCTCACTTCTTAAGGTCGTCGGGCAGCGTGCCAAGGTTAAGAAGGCTAAGTTCATGGACAAGGTTCGTGCTTATGGTTTTGAGGATGGATATAATGGGGAAAGTACTACCTCTAATCCATACCTTGATCTTGAGATCAGAGATAGGATCTGTATTGTGAATGACAGTCTGGAAAGTTTGCGCTACGAGGAACAGTGTACCTCCAATTGGAAAGCTTATACTGATGGTTCTGTGGCACGCAATAGCCGGTATACTGTTACTTCTGTGGGAGCAGCTTTTTATGTAGAAGGTCCCTCGGAAAGAAGGGAGAGCGGTGGTGTTAGGCTTTCTATTACCGCCTCGATCCTTCAAGCAGAACTTCGTGCAATTATTTTATTATTGGAATGGTGCTGCTCTACTCCTGAACTGGTGGATGTTACGGTGTCAATATTTACGGATAGTAAATCTGGTTTGCTGCTTCTCCGTTCCTGTAGTACATCAGAACTGGTATCTACTATTAGACGACTAGATTCCGCAGCTGCAGAAAAAGGTGTTATCCTTCGGTATAGCTGGATCCCTGGGCACTCTACTTGTAGAGGGAACCAGTTAGTGGATATCCTGGCAAATGAGGCTCGTGCCCTTATCAACATCGATGTGTGCCCTTGCAGCCTTTCAGTTACTAAGGCCAGGATTTGGTGCAAGTTGCAAGCTGATCAAAGAGAGAGAGTGAGAATGCTGCCTGCAGATACTGCCATGGCGCTTCGTAGCTCTCATCAGAGAGACTGCCTTAGAGACATTGTCTCACATCGCCAGGACTCAGGTGCTTTCTGCAGGATTCTGATTGGACATTCGCCCCTTCTGAATGCCTACAGATATAGACCAGATCATGGGACTTTTCTTTGTCGACATTGCCATCAAATTGACACTTTGAGACACCTCCTTTTCTACTGTGAGGAACCGAATAGGAAATCGATAAGGCCCTCTTGGATTGATCCCTCTGGTACCTTTTCGCAGTTGACAGTCACTAAAAGTAGAATTGTGGATATGATTAATTTCTGTAAAAAATTAGAAAAGCTGTGAAGGGAGATATCTCTAGCTTGGTATTCTGAGCTTCTGATTAATCCCTCTCTTGCAGTCTTACTGTTGTCCTTCTCTTAAATGAGAAGGGTGGGTCGTGAGACTAAGCCGTTTTTCGGCGTCTGACGTTAAACCTCAACAACAACAACAACAACAACAACAACAACAACAACAACAACAACAACAACAACAACAACAACAACAACAACAACGACTACTGACGAATTGTAGATTGGTGCCAACTCAACCTTGATAGTATGATAGGAAATGATATACTTATCTAATCCTAGACGGATCAATAGTGTTGCATAGCTACGCTACGCTGAATGATCGATAGAGCAGATCTTAGTGGTACACAATAATTGTCCCCTTTACATGCCCCCCTCTCAAAAAGTCAGGGATAATTAGACGGATCTAATCTAACGACTGGCTTTGGAATACGGGACGAACGACGGAGAATGGGGGGTTCATCTTCTATACTATCGAGACTGGTAAAGCTCATATTCTCAGCCATAGAAGAGTCCGAACTAGAAGATGAATGATGGTCAGATATAGTATCATCATTGAGATCACACTGATAACAAGGAACATCAATAGCATTACAGCTCGTATTAGTAGTCTTCTTCCTTGCTATCGCATCACCGTCATCTATATCTGCACTTGGGGGGAGTAGACGAACTTGAGACGGATGAACAACCTTAGCTTCGTTGTTAGCATCTAGGGAAATGATCTCTATCCGCGATGGAGAGAGAATCTTTGATACCACAAAACGCTTTGCTCCAAAGAGTGGAGTTGTTTGTGGAAAGGCAGAGTACTTGACCTTCTTCAGCACCAAGTCGCCAACAGAGAAAGGTAACCTGTTGTTGTCCTCGTTGTTGAAGGCATCCTTCTGCTTGGCCTCGTTTACCGAATTCCATACCAACGAATTGCCGAAGAAGAGAGAAGCGGGACTGCTATGACTGACCGAATGGGATATAGAGTTGTGAACGTGGACTGCCCGCGCCAACCATGATACCACTAGGCGATGATTAACTTGTTGTGAATGATGCTGTTGATACTGCAGTTGTAAACAAAGAATAGATTGGCGTAGCAGTCGATGGAATCTCTCAACAACTCCATTAGTCTCCGGTTGATTAGGTATAGAATACCTTAATCTGACATTTCTTTCAGCGAAATATCGTTGTAGTCGATCAGATTTAAATACTGCAGAATTGTCGCAAAAAACTTCTTGTGGTAGAGGGTATAAGGAGAAGTAGAAGGTGAAGACCTTGATAACACTGTTGGTGTTCTCACCCGAAACGAGTTCGAAAGCAAAGGCGTAGCGTGAGAAGCCATCAATAATAGTAAGCACCGGTCCGAGAAGGTGATGAGGATGAGTAACGTCAAAGTAGAGGCGTTCCATGGGCTTAGTGAGGAACTTCGTGAGAGAACCAGTGTGCTTGTAGGACTTGCCCGTATTGGGTTTTACTTGCAAGCAGATTTCACAAGTAGAGATGTAGGTGCCGATGTCACGATCCATGCCGGGCCAGTAGTAGTGCTTTGACAGTTCTTCTCGAATCTTGGGAACACCCGCATGGTTGAACTCCTTATGAATGTCAGCAATTAGTCGACCTCGTACTTTTCTCGCCGGAATGGAGACCGTCACCAGATGTCCAACATCGAGAGGAATATAGGACCGGTATAAGGTGTTGTTCTGAACAGAGAGCTGCTTGTAACAGCGTCGGTACTGAGGAGAAATGGCGGTAGACAGAGGTCGATGGTCACGGACTGACTGAAAAAGGGCTTGTAGATCTGGGTCATTCTGATAGTTGCAAGTTGGAGTAGAAGTAGGTTGCGGCGGTGCCGATATAGCACCCAAAAATTGTAGAACCGGTGGGCTTGTTGGAGAGGGAGAGAGAGGAATCCAAGATTGTCTGCTGAGATAGTCAGCTCTGGTGTTCTCCTCACTAGTGATAAGCTTCAGTTGGAACTTGACACCATTCTCAGCAAAATATTCGACGTGCTCTCGTATGGCATTGAGCAGTCGATTTATAGCTTGGCGTTCAACAGTTTTGGTCTTGATGGTTAATGGCGAACCTTTACACCACCGATACACCGTGCTACTATCCACATAGGCCTCGATAGTAGAAATAGAAAGTCGTCGTTCTTCATGCCATATTACCAGGGCGCTGAGAGCCTCGGCGAGACTCCTCGCCTCCTTCCTATTAATATGCCAGGTAGACTCTCTCTGTGACCAGGTTCGGGAGACTTCTTCCAGAGGGACTTCACCAACCAAGATAGAGTAGCCGGAAGCTGTTGCCGATGCATCTGAAAATAGCCTTACACTAGTACTGTTGAAGGAAGCAGTATGAATACAAGAGCACTTGGGCAAGAAGGCCTTCAGAGCATCAATGAGAGATAGCAAGTAGGAACGAACAGACGAGTCTGTGATAACAGCGTCCCACTTTTCCAATTTCCCAGCATAAGAGCGGATTGCGTCACATAGGCTCCTGCATTCAGGATGGAGTTTTAGTAAGTCCGTGAAGTGACCAGCGATGGAGTAGGCAATACGTTTCGTAATGTGGTCACTGTCGACTTCTGCTAGAGGTTTTACTTGACATCGGTACTCAAGACTACCATCCTCTCCCAGACGAATAAGATAACCGAGATGCTGCACCCAAGAGGTAGGGCCGTGATCATGATGAAGAAGAGAACGCTTAGAAGAGGGAAAGTCCCATCCTAAGACTCGAGCGAACGATGAAATGTATTCGGCATGTTGAGAGAGATGTTGACCTACCAGAGAGAGATCATCATAGTACCAAGCATGGTATTTCAATGCAGAACGCGAAGAACATTTCAGAAGTACTTCATCAAAGTGATGGGTTGCTTCCTGCAATGCTCCCGGGCCGCAATTGATACCAAACAGCATTCTCCGACATTGGAAAATTTTATTACCCGTCCTTACATAGAACGGGTCTACCGTTCTGAAACGATAGTAACATTTTGATAGATCCAACACCATCAGTTCATCACCGACACTGAAATGAGAGCGCAGAGAACCAAGCACTTCAGCAGTGCTGGGACCGGAGTAACTCGAAGGTATACCGAGAGCATTATTAAAGGATCGTAGATCTATCACCGGTCTCACCGGCGTACTATGGCCGGGTTGACGAATAGGAAAACATACAGCAGTTGGGGCTCCTTGAGGTAGGTCTGCTGGAGAGACCTCTTTCCACCATCCCTTGGACTGATACGAGCTGATTTCCGACCAGTAGAGAGCCCTTTCCTCGTCCGATAATAAAGACAGAAGATTCTGCGAATAGTCAGCCGGATTTTGAACTTGTACACGATGGTCGCTTCTAGGCCACCGAATTTCGCATGTGACTTCTTGTTCTGGAGTATCCTTGACCTCATCTGGTCGTAGTGGACGTACTCGGAACTGATAACCAGTGCCGGAGCAGGCTTTTAGAGGTCGCCAAGGGCATATTAGTTTTTGGGCTTTGTCTGAAAGTGCTTGTGAGTCAACTTGAGCCGATGATGGGGTAGCCGTAGAATGAGATGGACTGGGAGTGTCCTGAATACGAGACGAGGCTGCAAATGTAAGATGACCTCCTTGTGGGTGATGATGACCTAACTCTAACTTAGCAGAGTATTTGGAGAGGAAGTCGTGACCAAGTATACATGAAGGAAGATTACCTAAGGCGGCAGTATAGAAGGTATGAGTAAATTGTTGGGATGGATTATCCTCAAGATGAAGTTGTAGACTGATTCTGGAATGTACATAGAGAGTAGACCGAGCAGTAGAGAACTGTAGAGACTTCGATAGTCTTTGAATATATTTGTCGAGCCCAAGAGTAGAGATGAACTTCTGGTCAATGAACGATGCTGACGCACCAGTATCGACAAGAGCTCGACAAGACACCGGATTTACTGTGAATCTTCTTGATCCAACGAAGGTACTTGTGAGGACGACGGACCGGTAGATACCGACGTCCCTTCCCCGTTTGGGTAGTTACCAGTGGAGATATTAGAGATGTTACCACTATCACCATTGCGCTCCCGAGCCAATCTCGCAATAGCCTTGCACTCGGAGGTCCAGTGGCTATCAGTTTTATGATAGATACACCATCTCTTGCTTGACGAGCCCTTGCCACCTTGCCCCTTGCCGTTCTTGCCATTACGGCCGTTGAAACCATATTGTCGTCGATTCGGACCGCGGCCAGCATAGACGGCTTCAGTAAGGGCTGCAACTTGTCCTCGAAGTTCCTCAACTTCTTGCTGCTCGTCGCTGAGAGAGATAGTAGATACCGTAGGTGTAGTATCGGAAGTAGTCGTAGTTGAAGTCCTTGTAGAGTCGTAGGACTGAGTAGCAAGCTCAATCCGTGCCTGATAAGCCAAGTCATCCACCTTAGTAAACTGCATAACCCGTAGGCGTGAAGATATCTCAGGGGGTAGAGCATCCAATACCTTCAAAATCATATCGCGATGGTAGCTATCAGAAGTGTCGCTCTTGATAAGGTCGTCAAAGATAGGGAATTTGTCCGGGGCTAAGGCCAGGTTTGGGGCGACGAAATGGGCTTCGAAGTACAACTTATTGAGCTCGTAGAGAAGAGTGTCGACAGATTCACCGGGTTGGAGTGCACGATCACGTAAGGAAGCCGCTGCCTGATAGGGAGGAGTGATGAGTCGACAAAGAAGAGCGACTCTAACGGCGTTGTAAGAGGACTGAATCATAGGATCCAGAGAAAGATAAACCTGCAAAGCGCGACCAATGAGACAAGTAGAAAGCTTATAGCAAGCCTTTTGCTCATCCCAGCCGTTGGCTTTTGCACAGAGACCATAACGAGTTAAAAACTCCACTATGGATTCGGAAGGAACTCCTCCGAAAGGCGGGGGAAGACTAGTATGACCACCTGGAACCGATTGAGTCGTTGTAGAGTCAGCTGTCATTAAGAAAGATGATGTCGATGTTGTTGTTAGTCCTGGGTCTGGGCACCACTGTAGATTGGTGCCAACTCAACCTTGATAGTATGATAGGAAATGATATACTTATCTAATCCTAGACGGATCAATAGTGTTGCATAGCTACGCTACGCTGAATGATCGATAGAGCAGATCTTAGTGGTACACAATAATTGTCCCCTTTACAGAATACGAGGGCAGATGAAGCCGCCAACGCGGGGAGATATTTGGAGGACATCTATGATACCCCGGCCCCGAGATCGACCACCGAAAGCATACTGGCCGGACGAAGGAAGGGAAGGTTCCTCGCTCGGTTGCAAAGACTGAGGGAATCCGGGAACTTCTTCAGAACGGAGGGGATGCGGGATCTCGTACCAAAAATGATTGGTAGATCGAGGGCCTCGAGAAGTGCGGCCAGGGTTATGAGTGGGCACTCCGAATTGCTGAGAAGCTACACCTATAGACCTGATGCTCCCCCGGATACTAAATGTGTGATCTGTGATTGCGAGGATACCATCGCGCACATGCTGATAGACTGTGATGACCCCAGAAGAAGGGACTTCAGACCTGCATGGGTCAACAGGGACAAATCGTTGGCACAATTCGTTGCCAGTAAGGAGAGATGTGAGGAGCTCATTCATTACTGCAAGAGGATGGAAGTAGGCCACCGGACTAATTAACTTTGAAGGCTAGGACACACTTAAGAAGAGTACATGACGAGTCCTATTTTATCTGGTCGTCCAACTAAGCTCAACTGAGCGTTGGACGTTAAATATCAACAACAGCAACAACAACTACTACAACCACGACGACCACAACTACGACGACCACAACTACTACCACAACCACGACTACTACAACCACGACGACCACAACTACGACGACCACAACTACCACGACTACGACGGCCACAACTTCTACGACCACGACTACTACGACCACGACGACCACGACTACTACAACCACGACCTCAAGTTAGTGGATTTCCCCTAATCCTGCTAACTCCCTTACGGGCTTTGTTTTTCTTATGCCAGCCGACTCGTCAGCCATTCCGGCCCCGTCTCGTCCGAGAAGAAGAGGCGTGGGCTACAGAGACCGCAGAAGCAGTACGATCAACCAGCCTCCCCCTCCCGAGGATCAGAGAGACGAGGATCAGACTTCGGATCACTTATCTTGGGCATCTGTGACAAACGAGGAAGAAGAGCGTGAAGAGGCCAGGGCTCGCGGTGAAGTTATCGACGGCGAGCTGAGCCAGGAGGAGGACGACACTGACTCTTTCGCCGAACAGGTGATATGCATCGAGGATACGATGAAGCAAGTGGGCTTGAAGGCTAATCGCTTGCTTAATAAGCAAGAAGAGACTAGAATTGGTGACTCCTTGAAACGGATGAGCAACATGTACATCACCCTCCTCGAAGAGAACCGCAAACTACGCAAGTCTTTGATGAAAGCGAGGCAGGCACCCTCTAGCGCTCCGGGCGTCAGGCCGGTCCCAGGGAGAAATGTTGCTGGAGTATCCCAGATTGCCTCACAGCTATCCTACAGGGACATTCTCACGGGCACCATCAAAAATGACCAAAACGCCTTCAAGGACAAGCCTGTGGTCTATGTTTCAATTGAGAACCCTACTGATGAACTACGGAAGCAGAAGACTGAGGAGATCAGGCGTATTGTGTCGTCCTGCAAGGTGGAGAAGATTTACCCCACGGCGAGAGGCGTCGGTATCAGGTGTGATAACCCAAGCACGGCTGATACCGTGGTAGGGAACCTGTCGGAGAACAACATAGAAGGCGCTAGAAAACCGGCACTACAACCCGAGGTCTGGATAGGCTTCACCCCCAGGGATGAAAGGGACTTCGGCCCTATAGCGGAAGCAGTGCAGGCACATCCTTCTGGCTTACAGCCAGATAAATGGAAGGTGTTGAGGTCAGGAGCGAAGGGTGCTGCTGTCAGGGTCCCTCTCGAGGATAGGGACAAGCTGATAAGGGATGGCGGGCTATACCTTCCCGGAATTAAATTCCGAGTGAAGGACAGCCCTCACATCCGGGTGTGTTTTGACTGCGGCCAGCCCCATAGTGGCCCATGCACTGCGACCACGAAGGCGTGCTGCAATTGTGGGAGGAATCACTCCTTGCGGGACTGTAAGAACCACCCACAGTTAGCCCCGGACCAGATCTCCTGCACTCTGTGTGGGAAGAAAGGTCATAACTCTTTGGCGGGCGTGGGGGCCGTGGCGATGTGCCCCAGGAAGCTAGACCTTATTAAGGTCAAACTGTCCAAGACCGGTCTGGGACCCAACTCTCCGTCATGGTCCTTTTTAGACCCTGGCATCCACGTGGGCCATATTTCTGCTGTTCAGTTTAATGCGATGCGCTCGCAACTGAATCTGGACCATACTTTCTGTAGCATTGTAGAGCACTCAGCCTATCCACATTTTTTGCTTTTACAGGAGCCTCCGAGGCGTACCTTTCTTGATAGATATACCGTTTTCCAAGCCCCTGTAGTCTCTAGCTCGGGGCGATGTAGAGCTTGTATTCTGGTCCACCGGGACCTAGCCCAAGAGGTCTCCTTATTGGGTGATTTCTCTGACCCCGATCTGGCGATCATCGCTTTCAGGGACATTTTTCTAGCTAGTATTTATATAGACCCCGCTTCGCCCTCTATCGACATCATGGACAAGCTCGGTATTTTCCTAGATGCACACAGAGTAAGATCCCATGACGGCTGTCGGCTTGTCGTTGGATTAGATTCCAACGCACATCACAGCGCTTGGGGGCTGATGTCTCAAGGTGGGCCGAGGAACACCTTGGCGAGGATCCGCGGTCGAGCTCTCTATGACTTCATCTTAGAGTATTTCCTGACTCTAATAAACGTCAAGACGGATCCACTGACTCCCACTTTCATCTCCCGCAGGGTCACGCCCGGAGGGGAGACAGGATTCACAAGCATCATTGATCTCACGCTTGCCACTGGTGGCGTTGAGGTCGTTGACTGGAAGGTCATTTGTGGGTCAGAGGACTTCGGAGATCACAGGCCAGTGGCTTATCGTATCCTTCTTCCTCGCCGCAGACCCGTCTCTCACGCTGAGGCCCTCCCATCGCTATTGACAGGCTATCCACACCATCTTACGGACTGGAGTAGATATAAAGAGGCCTCAGATGCATTGCTGGACCTGTCCCAGCTGCAACATCTCCCTATGACTCGGCCCGAGACTGCGGCCGCTCACTTACTTGGCCATATCATAGAACAACTCGTTCAGGCGACGAAGAGGGCAACCCCATATAAACCTCGGCGGGACCCCCTATCAACGGAAGACCCGCACACCGGGAGCCCCCGTAACTCGCAGGGTAGGCGTAAAGTAAACCCCTGGTGGGATAAGACTCTCCGGGAAAAGAGGAAGGAACTCAACAAATTTAAACGAGATCCGCGGGCTTCGAGGGAGAATGTGATAAGATGCCGGGGAGAGTATAGAGCTCTCATTCGACAGAAGAAGCAGCAAGCTTACAGGGCCTTCCTTGACTCCTTAGACAAGGGAAGACAAGATGTACGAGGCTTACAAGCGGGTCAAATCTAGTCTATCAGCTTCAGCGACTCCATCACTGCTGGCGGGTGACATCACCCCAGAGCAGACCTGCTCCAAACTCGCCGACCAGTACATTGGAACGACTGCAGCAGCGCAGCTTCTTCTCTCCTGTCGGGTTCTGAGGCATCGGTTTCCAGATGCCCAAACCCTCATGATAGTTCTATGTTCTTGGGACACACCCCGGCATGTATGATCTCGGAGGAAGAAGTGATCAACTCTCTAAATGCGGCCAAGGGAAACAGTGATAAAATGGGAGGAGCGGATGGTCTCCGCTGGAGGCATTTCATCGAGGCCTCTGAGAAGCTCTACCGATTGGTTGCCACTCTATTCTCTTGGTGTCTCGCGTACTCGATAGTCCCTGATGCTTGGCGTGTGTCCCTAGTCGTATTTATCCCTAAGCCCGGCCGAGATCCCACCAGCGTATCATCCAAGCGGCCAATCAGCTTGACTCCAGTTCTATGCAAATGGTTCGAGCGCACCCTTCTCCTACGGGCGTCAGGGGATTCAAAGGTACCTGCGTGACAAGGGACACCAATTCGCTTATTTGAAGCAACTAAGTCCGCTCCACGCAATCAATCACATCGTGTCCTTCAAACGGACGCACAAGAGGTACTTTTGTCTCTCGGTGGACGTAAAAAGCGCTTTTTGTGAGATTGCCCACTCGGCGATCGACAAGGGACTACGCCTGGCTGGGTGTCCGGAGGATGTGACGAAGTGGTTCTCAGCTTGGCTGGAGACGAGGACGGGGCACGCCTTCTTTAGAGGGTCAGTCGCAAGCAGACAAGCTACCCCCGGCGTTGGGGTACCTCAGGGTAGCGTGGCGGGGCCCACCCTGTTCACTACCGCCATAGAGGATGCGCTGGAAACGGCAGAGATTAGAATCAAGGAAAGATTGGTCCTGACCCTCAGAGTCAATCCGGCAGCCGTTGATGTCCAGATCGTCGCTTTTGCCGATGATGTGACGGTGTTGGTCGGTTTTCGGTGTAAGGTGCGTCTGTCGGCAGAAGAAGTCCAGGACCTCTGCCAGTATGAGCTCACTAGAGCCTTCGCCTACACAGCCCTGCGGATGGATCCATCTAAGTGTCAATCTCTCACGAACCTCAGGTCGGCTTCAGAAGGAGAAGGCAAGGAGCTTCGGATTTTGGGAGTCTGGCTAAACCGAAATGACACATGGATCAAGCATCTAACCGAAAGAATCGAGAAGAGCAAGAAAATTGGCTTTGCTCTAGCGAGGTTCGCACGGTCATCCTTCGGCATTGGTCCGGCATGTATACTTGAACTGTATAGACGGGTGATGCTACCGGTAGTATCCTATGCTATCGAGTTCTGGGGTCCCTCGCTGGCAAATGTGTCCTATAAACGAATGGTGAATCGGCTCGGCAACATGGCCATTAGGACCGCCTTCCGGCTTGGAAAGAGCTTTCCACAACACCTGTCGCGGACTTTGGCAGATTGCGGGGCCACATCGACCGAGCTCTTGAATCTTGCGATTGAGCGGCAACTCCACAGGGAGTACAGTGTGGGACCACGAGGCAAGGCGCTGGAGAGGAAATGGGCCCAGGAACTACGGGAGAGGGCGGTGGATGCTACGGCGCACCACGAGATCCTGGGGCGCAGCACGCCACCAACGGAGATTTGCCCGCAGGTGAGAATTCTGGGAAAGGAGGAGGCCATCGCAGCAGAACAAGGCTTGCGAAACCAACTGGTGAGGGCTTACACCGACGGATCTCGCAAACCGCCTGAAGAAACTCCAAACTACGTCCCCTCGACTGAGGAGACCATCGGCTCTGCAGCTATCATCTACCAGGGGGAACGCAAAAGAGTGCTGAGGGCTCGACTCCCCCCCTCCGCTACGACGTACCAAGCGGAACAGTACGCGCTCGTCTTGGCGCTGGGGTTCCTTATCAAGCATGCAGCGACGCTGCCCGACTCCACTGCGTACCTTTTCTCGGATTGCAGATCGGCGCTGCAGTCCCTCTCAACCCAGAATAGAGACCACTGGACACAGGTTATCCTAGGCCGTGTTCAAGCACTGCAAAGTTTGGGCATAGACTGCGCCTTTGTATGGATTCCGTCTCATCAGCCTGAAGGAACTATCCCAGGAAATGACGAGGCCGATCAGTGCGCAAATGAAGCTCGCCTGATACCTAACTCGCAGATGGCCAGGGACGTCCCGATACCAGTAGCTCACACGAAGTCGTTGCTGACGGAGTACATAGCCGCGGAGAAGGTCAAACAGGTGCAGGGCATAAATGATCCTGGTCTCAGGGAGATGGTCAAGTCGCAACGCCAACGGGACATTGTTCAGAAGGTTATGAAGTACTACAAAAATGGACGTGTCCTCAATCTTCTCGCTGGGCACTCCAAGATACTGCACTACTACGTCTCCAAATTAAAGCCCGACCATGACCCGGGATGCAGGGTCTGCCCGGGGCAGCAACACGATATGGCTCATGTGGTCCTTCTCTGTCCGACCTATGCCGACTCCAGGCCGGAGTGGTTGACGGGACTCGGCAGTGTGTCTATCACCGAGTCTCGTTTCAAGATCTTCCTCAAGTTCCTGGAGCGTATCGTTGAGACTGCAGAGGGCAACGGCCTGGGATTATCCTAGCTTACTCGTGGTCTTCATTTTGAAAAGAAAAAAAGAAAGAAAAAAAAAAAAAAAAAAAAAAAGAAAAAAAGAAAAAAAAGAAAAAAAAGCAATCGTATGTATACATATACCATTAACTGTTACAATTGCTCTGTTACCATTCTCTCTCGCGACCACCGTGTACCATTCTGCTGTATATCCTGAGATAGCCGACCTTCTTTTCTATTTGTTTTCTTTTCTTTTTATTTTTGGCGACAAATCCCGTAGAAAACCCGACTGGGTTGACGGGAAAAGCTTACACACACACACACACTACTACGTCGACCACGACGACCAGCACTACCACTAGTACTACTACGTCGACCACGACGACCACTAGTACTACTACGTCGACCACGACGACCACGACAACTACGTCGACCACGTCGACCACGACGACCAGCACTACCACTAGTACTACTACGTCGACCACGACGACCACTAGCACTACTACGTCGACCACGACGACCACTAGTACTACTACGTCGACCACGACGACCACTAGTACTACTACGTCGACTACGTCGATTACGACGACCAGCACTACCACTAGTACTACTACGTCGACCACGACGACCACGACAACTACGTCGACCACGACGACCACTAGTACTACTACGTCGACCACGACGACCAGCACTACCACGAGTACTACTACGTCGACCACGACAACTACGTCGACCACAACTTCTACGACCACGACTACTACGACCACGACGACTACAACTACGGCGACCACGTCGACCACGACGACCAGCACTACCACTAGTACTACTACGTCGATTACGACGACCAGCACTACCACTAGTACTACTACGTCGACCACGACGACCAGCACGACCACTAGTACAACTACGTCGACCGCGACGACCACTAGTACTACTACGTCGACCACGACGACCACTAGTACTACTACGTCGACCACGACGACCACTAGTACTACTACGTCGACCACGACGACCACTACTACTACGACCACGACAACTACGTCGACCACGACGACCAGCACTACCACTAGTACTACTACGTCGACCAGCACTACCACTAGTACTACTACGTCGACCACGTCGACCACGACGACCACTAGTACTACTAGTACTACTACGTCGACCACGACAACTACGTCGACCACGTCGACCACGACGACCACGACTACAACTTCTACGACCACGACTACTACGACCACGACCACGACCACGACGACCACGACTACTACAACCACGACGACCACAACTACGACGACCACAACTAACACGACTACGACGACCACAACTACTACGACCACGACTACTACGACCACGACGACCACAACTACGACGGCCACAACTACTACGACCACGACGACCACAACTACTACGACCACGACGACCTCAACTACTACGACCACGACTACTACAACCACGACTACTACGACCACGACTACTACCACGACCACGACCACGACGACCACGACCACAGTGACCACGACCACAACGACCACAACTACGACGACCACAACTACGACCACGACGACCACGACGACCACGACTACTACGACCACGACGACTACCACAACTACGACGACCACAACTACGACCACGACGACCACGACGACCACGACCACAACTACTACGACCACAACCACTACGACCACAACTACTACGACCACGACTACTACTACGACCACGACTACTACCACGACCACGACTACTACCACGACCACGACCACGACTACTACAACCACGACGACCACAACGACGACGACCACAACTACGACGACTACAACTACGACTACAACTTCTACGACTACAACTACGACGACCACAACTACGACGACTACAACTACGACTACAACTACGACCACAACTACTACGACCACAACTACTACGACCACGACTACTACTACGACCACGACTACTACCACGACCACGACTACTACCACGACCACGACCACGACTACTACAACCACGACGACCACAACTACGACGACCACAACTACGACGACTACAACTACGACTACAACTTCTACGACTACAACTACGACGACCACAACTACGACGACTACAACTACGACTACAACTTCTACGACTACAACTACGACGACCACAACTTCTACGACTACAACTTCTACGACTACAACTACGACTACAACTTCTACGACCACGACTACTACAACCACGACGACCACAACTACTACGACCACAACTACTACGACCACGACTACTACCTACTCGATTCGATGATGGCAGCACATCATCGAATCGTTCCTCACAGGACACACTATCCATCTCGATGGTGAGCAGAGAGTCCGCACTCGAGGGATCAGCCAGGGGGGCTCCTTGTCGCCCGCCCTATTCGCAATCAGTACGTGGGACCTTGATAACAACCTTACGGTAGACAACGGGGATTACCAGATACGCCCACTGATATATGCCGACGACGTCCTTGCGCTCATCAGAGCACTGACCGGACGGGGTTTGTTGAGGGGCCTAAAGGCCGCCACGGAGATAGTAGGGAGGTGGGCAGACCGAGCAGACTTGGCTACTGATCCCACCAAACACAATGTCTGCTGCCCTTCGGAGTATCATAGGAACATGCTGCAGGATGCGGCAGCGAACGAACCAGGCAACGGTCATCAACTCGCCGTCAAGGATAGTTTGAAATGGCTTGGGGCTAGGATATCGAATTCTTGGGAAAATCACGCTGTAGAGGCCATAGCAAAATCTCTGGCCAATATAGGGCAGTGCAGGAAACTAGGAGGCTCAAGCTGGGGCCCGGCTGCTCCGGAGCTTATCCTATTCTGGAAACAGCACATCGTCAGCAGTCTATTATACGGGGTTGAGGCATGGGGAGAATCACTGGACTCGGCCAAAGTGATTAAAGGGATCACGCGACTAGAAGCCTCCATGGCTAAGCTCATCTACGGATGCATCAGGTCTACACCCAACGCTCTGATGAGCAAGGTACTACAGAGCGTAACAGAACCGGTTAGAACGACAGGGAGGAAGAGATGCGCAAAGTTTTGGATGCACAATCCAGACATTGCCACACCGACACACTGGCTGAAACGACTCAGCAAATGGGGAGTAAGAGACCCACACCTCAAAAGGGAGTCCAGGACGAGGTCTGTCTGGCAAGCACCTAGCCGGATGAAAATCAATATAGGAAATGGCTCAGCTCCGTCAACGTCCACGGAAGATCAATTGGTGGTGTTCACCGATGGTTCACTGTTGAAAGTGCCCAACCGGGCCAATAAAACAGGGGCAGGACTGGCTACTCTAGATCAATTGGGAGTGGCTAGCTTGCGATCGATACGGCTAGTGGGCGGAGCAAACATATGTCAAGCCGAGTTGGCTGGAGTTGCAGAAGCAGCCCTATTGATAGAAGAATCCATAGCCAGGAACGAGCACCCACTACGGGAAGCACAGATATGGCTTGACTCGAGAGCAGCCATACAAAGCATTACAAGTGACAGTCCTACGCCACAAATTGTCCGGTTAAGAGATACACTCGAAAGCATCTGCGCTTCCGGGACTCTCACCACTATATCATGGGTCAGAGGGCACTGTGGTACAACAGGCAACGAACTCTCGGACTGGGCTGCAGGGAAAGGAGGGACCGGCACGAGCACCGACATA
Source organism: Perkinsus olseni (assembly GCA_013115135.1). NCBI lineage: Eukaryota > Perkinsozoa > Perkinsida > Perkinsidae > Perkinsus > Perkinsus olseni. The sequence goes on along the minus strand of JABANP010000229.1, from coordinate 14,616 downwards.
AAAGTAGTACGGGTAGAGACTCCGGTCTCTCACACTTTCGAAGAAATCCGGAAAACAATGGATAAAGAAATTGAGGGAAACTGGCCGAAGAGGGGCGCCTCCCTAGCAGTCAACAGATTAGGGTTATCACTGGGGCTGATACAGCTGCACTCCATAATGAGGAGAACTACTAGGTGGAGCAAGATACAAAGAAGGAAATTTGTGGAACTCCTGTCCTACCATGGCAACGTTCGAGGATTTAAGGGACGAAGCAGAAGGTATGGTAACGCCACACAACAATGCAGGTATTGCGGCAGAGAGAAGGAAACGATAGCACACTTCTTCTGGTGTAACTCAGCCAGAATGAGGCGTGCCCGTACCGACAACTCAAGCAGGAACATACTAGAAGTCGGCCCGGGTAACGAGCCGGACAAGATCAGGGGGCTGAGACTCTTAAGGAAAGCGGTATGCGAACGCAATAGCGGCCTGAACAAATTCCTGTCCAAAGTAGTGCCTGACTGGAACTAGGGGGATCCAGCTCAAGCCACTTGGTCAGGAAGAGCTCACTCGGAGACGAGCCCGGATCGTCCGGACTCAGCGCTTTCATAAGCGCGAGGCTAGCAACCATACTGACTCAGTCAGGACATGTTGCGTAGCGCCTAGTCGCAGAAGCCTCACTAACAAAACAAAACAAAACGACGACCACAACTATTACAACCACAACTACTACAACTACAACTACCACGACTACCATAACTACTACAACCACGACGACCACAACTACTACGACCACAACTACTACCACGACCACGACCACGACGACCACGACTACTACGACCACGACGACCACAACTACTACGACCACGACGACCACAACTACTACGACCACAACTACTACAACTACTACGACCACGACTACTACAACCACGACTACTACAACCACGACGACCACAACTACTACGACCACAACTACTACGACCACGACTACTACCACGACCACGACTACCACCACGACCACGACCACGACGACCACGACTACTACAACCACGACGACCACAACTACGACGACCACAACTACTACGACCACGACGACCACAACTACTACGACCACGACTACTACTACCACGACCACGACCACGACGACCACGACTACTACAACCACGACGACCACAACTACGACGACCACAACTACTACGACCACGACTACTACCACGACCACGACCACGACCACGACGACCACAACTACTACGACCACGACTACTACAACCACGTCGACCACAACTACTACGACCACGACGACCACAACTACTACGACCACGACGACCACAACTACTACAACCACGACTACTACAACCACGACGACCACAACTACCACGACTACGACGACCACAACTACTACGACCACGACGACCACGACTACTACGACCACGACTACTACAACCACGACGACCACAACTACTACGACCACGACTACTACAACCACGTCGACCACAACTACTACAACCACGACGACCACAACTACTACGACCACGACGACCACAACTACTACGACCACGACTACTACAACCACGACGACCACAACTACTACGACCACAACTACTACGACCACGACTACTACCACGACCACGACTACTACCACGACCACGACGACCACGACGACCACGACTACTACAACTACTACGACCACGACGACCTCGACTACTACGACCACGACGACTACCACAACTACGACGACCACAACTACGACCACGACGACCACGACGACCACGACGACCACGACCACAACTACTACGACCACAACTACTACGACCACGACTACTACTACGACCACGACTACTACCACGACCACGACTACTACCACGACCACGACTACTACAACCACGACGACCACAACGACGACCACAACTACGACGACTACAACTACGACTACAACTTCTACGACTACAACTACGACGACCACAACTACGACGACTACAACTACGACTACAACTACGACCACAACTACTACGACCACAACTACTACGACCACGACTACTACTCCTATATGCCAAGCGCCGCTATAGAGAGCTGGACGATCATTAGGTCCAACACCAAGGCCATCACCCTTCGTCTACCAGCTTGTGACCGGGATCGCATAATGCGAGACGGTTTCATAGTGGTCGATTCCCTGAGACTCCGCTGCAAGGACGTCATTGGTATCCGGGCCTGTTTCAGCTGCGGTTCCTGTCACAACCAAGCCTCCCCATGCAGGGAAAGAAAGGCCTGCCTCACGTGTGGGGGCCCTCACGAGATGAGGGACTGTCCCAACAAGGAGCGGCCACTCGACCAAAAGCGCTGCAGCCTCTGCAATGGTCTCGGTCACAACTTTCACGAGGGGCCTCCGTGTAAGGTCAAGCTCAGCCTGATGCGGGAGAAGTATCTCCGTACCGAGCGTCTCCCCAGCAGTCCTCCTTACAACGGCCCCTACGCTGAGCTATTATGACCTCCCCCTCCCCTACCTTCGCTGCTCTGCCTTGCTCTGAACTCAAGTTTGTGCAGATAAACACGGGCAGATCTGCCCCTTTTCTGTACGATCTCTGTAACAATCTCGACTTTGATGTTCTGATATGCCAAGAGCCCCCGAAACACTTCTACTCTGATAGTCTTCAGGTCTTCACTAGCACTCCTCTCTCTAACACCTGTATCATTATGTCGAAAATTCTAGCCCGCTCCTTTGCTTTGAACTTTCATCTTTCAGGTAGCAATTTGACGGCCATATCGTCCGAGAAGTTGACCATCATTTCCTTCTATAACCCGTCAATGACGGGCCGTCATCTTTGCCAGATGTCAGGCACTTGCACCCCATTTCGGACCTGGTCGACTCTGGTGGCGACATTATCATTGGTGGCGACACCAATGGGTACAGCCACCTCTGGGGCATCTATTCCGCCAACACTCTGTCCCGAAACAGCACAGCCTGGCGCTTCGGCAGGGAAACGGAGGAGCTCATCACTAGCAGTGGTCTCATTTGTTTCAACGACACGGACAACATCATCCCCACCTACCACCATGCAGCCTCAAACGCTGATTATCTCCGCTCGACCATCGACGCCACCTTTGGTACCATTGATTTGCACGTTACCAACTGGAGAGTACTGGACGAGTACCCCTACCAAGGCGACCACTCCCCCATCCTCTTCACGGTCTCTCTTACATGTCGGTCTAGCGACAACAATGGGCATAATCATGCACTCAGTGATCTGATACATTCAAGGACTAATTGGGAGTTGTTCGAGGCCAATCTTGGTCGACAGAAGTGCGCTTACTACACTGCTGAGGCTCTGCAACCGTCTGCAGATGTGGACGAGCTGGAGAGGCGCATCACTGCTGTTCTTCAGGAGGCAGCCAGAGCCAGCACGCCAGCTCGCACGCGTCGGGGCACCACACCCCCACCCAACTCTTGGTGGGATCAGGAGCTCCGCTCTCGTCGAGCTACACTTTCCAAAGTGAAGCGACAGTACGGCTGCCAGTCCGACGCCTACAAGGAGGAACGAAAGGGTTATAGGGAGCTCATAAAGGAGAAGAAGGATGCGAGCTTCCGGCTCTTCGCAAGCTCACTAGAAGGTAGCAATACGTCTTTTCTCTCGAGGACAACTCGAGATGCCAGCTCTCTTCCAACGACGCTTAACGACTTCCCCACCGTGGAAGGCACGACCTCGGCACTGGCGGATCGATATTTAGGGGACCCTTTCGACGAGGCCTCCTTGAACCACCGTACTGAGCACATCTCCGATGACACCCGCCACCTCTCGGACGCTCACAATGATTTTCCCCTCAGCCTTATGAGGAGGGAGATCATCAAAAGGTGCAAAGCCACCTCACCCGGTTCTTGTGGCATACGTTGGGAGCATCTTCTTCATTCCCCTGACTGGGTTCTCTCGGAGATCGCAAGGCTCTACCAGATCTCCTTCGACATGGCTGTCCTTCCCAAGCACTGGTTGCACTCCACGGTTGTTTATATTCCGAAAGCCACTGGCCACGGGACGGTGAAAGGGGTCCGCCCCATTACGCTCTCCTGCACGCTATGCAAGCTGCAGGAAGCACTGCTGGTCCGTCGGCTCAATGCTATCACCGAAGTCATCGCCCATCGCGGAGAACACTTTGCCTACCTGCCCAGGCGGTCTGCCATCTCTCTCGTCGACGAGATACTACGGTACGTCCAACAGGGACCTAGCGGCCAATTTGTCAAGAGGAAGCCCCCTTGGGCCATTGCGGCCCTCGACCTCTCCAATGCGTTCGGTTCAGTCCCTCATGACCAGCTGCTTCGCGCTCTGGCGCGCCTAAAGGTTCCCTCTAAGGAGACGGAATGGTTAAAGGCTTGGCTCGGTCCTAGGCTCAACTCTAACCATCATCTCGGCATCCACACGACGCGGAGGGCAAGAGACGGGGTGGGTCTGGCCCAGGGAAGTGTGCTCTCGCCTCTTCTATTTGTCTACTTCATGGATCTCGTGACGCAGACCATCTCGGCCAACTTACCAGCCCACCCTTTTCGAGTACGTTTCTTCTGCTATGCAGACGACTGCTACATAGCCTTCAAATTTGGTCCCCGCAGTAGTCTTCCCTCGAGAGACGAAGGAATCCGCCACATGATTGACGAACTGGTACCCACCCTGGCCGACTTCAACCTCACCCTATCTACGGAGAAGACCGAAATCCTCACCAGCTATGGCTCGGCGGTCTATGCTCGCAGGTGTATCAAGATCCTGGGCATTACCATCACCAACAGACTCAACTTCGCATACCACCTCAAGGCAAGACTGGCCAAGTGCCATAATGTGACCATGAAGGCCATGCGCTATGCCAAAAAGGCTTTCGGGATTCCCCCCAGTGGTATCATACATCTGGCTAAAGCTGTATGGGTACCAACTCTCAGCTACGGCCTGGAAATTTGGGGTGTCTCGCTTATCGGGAAGAATACGTGCGATCTCATCGACTCTGCCTTCAGGAGGATCATCAAGCTGGCTTACAGACTCCCACCGTCCACCCCTAATGCCTTTGTCGACATCATGAGCGGTGCCCCCCGGTTATCATATCTACTGACTGACAAGTTTCTCACCAAGGCCCTCCATAAAACCGAGCATGGACCGGCCGCCGATGCTCGGTTGACCACTGTAATCCAAGCATCGCGGGGTAATCCAAGGAAAATGCTGTAATCCAAGCAACATCCGTTAAACCAAGACAAGACATGAACGATGAAATGTAACTTACCTTATTCCAAGCGGAGCAAGCATGACTTAGTCATACGCGGAATCTTCGCAGCGAGATAAGGTGGAATGATACTCACTAGCAGAAACTCAATAGAGCCTCCCTTCCTACTGCCCTCGACCCAGCATATATTACTGATAACACGAACAACCGGGTAGCTGTGAAAAGGAACATGATTTCAAGATTTACATCGAACCATTTCTACTCCACGAGGGACTATCCGCGTCATCCTGGTTAGATACTGACGATGCAGCCTCGACGGAATGCTCGTTGACAACCCTCTGGTTGGACAGAGCGTTGCGACTCCACGTGGTGCTGTCAGCATCATCCTGGTCTGATACCGGCGACGCAGCATCGGGGGAATGCTCGTTGACAACCTCGTTGACAACTCTCTGGTTGGACAGAGCGTTACGGCTCCACGTGGTGCTGTCAGCATCATCCTGGTCTGATACCGGCGACGCAGCATCGGGGGAATGCTCGTTGACAACCCTCTGGTTGGACAGAGCGTTGCGACTCCACGTGGTGCTGTCAGCATCATCCTGGTCTGATACCGGCGACGCAGCATCGGGGGAATGCTCGTTGACAACCCTCTGGTTGGACAGAGCGTTACGGCTCCACGTGGTACTGTCAGCATCATTTAGTTGTGATTCAGATGATTCCGAGCCAGCATTTCCCTGGGTCGGTGCCACGCTACTTGCGCTATGTGCCGAGTAGACTTCAGTTGCCTGGGACCGAACGCAGCAATTGGAGTCGTTTACACCTAAAAAAGGACCGTAAGCAGTTATCGATCGTTTTTCATCACCGTGAATTTCATCACCGTCTTGATCGGTGAGTACTCTTCAACTTTTCAGAGCGCACAATGGTATTGTGACAATGTGACAATATATGATATCACGTAGCGAATGATACTGAGCCCACCTTCTCGTCCATTATCAGCATCATCAACACACGACTCTTCAGATTCATCCGATTCTTCAAGACTGCTGATCTCGGTTTCGAGTAATACTGACAGTAATACAGTAGTGCGAGCACTACTCGTCGAGCAGTACGTCGTCTTACTGTCCAGGTCTTGGTCGCCGGGAGCACCATCTTCATTCTCTTCTTCGGGCACATCTGTCAATAAGTTTGTAGTAATTCGGAACGGCCGTTACCATGCGGGATACGCCAGAGGGAGAGGACGATTTAGTGAACCGGTAGATCGAATTTACCAGGAGCTGACACTGCCGAGTTGTGCCTCGCAAGTGGTGGAATGCGTCGCTCGGTGGGGCGTCCTCGACGAACGCCGGGTAGCCTCCGCTGTTCTGGAATGTACCTACGAAGACAGCCGACACTATGTGAGGGGTAAATTTGGGACCGTCAAAATGTTTGATGGTAGCGGATGGTAGAATCACAAGGTCTTTGTGGGGTCGTACTATAGTCAGCTTACCTTGGAGATTTTCCTAAGAGGATCTCCACTGCATAACCATGTCCACAAAAAGCCCAATCTCGGCTCTCCTTACAATTACACGTTACTGTGCATGAGGGTTCATCAACGCTGTGGTCATTCCCAGGCTCTCCGAAACCCATCGCGGTCACTAGATAAAAACAGTAGTAATTACTCATCACTTCGCGCAGCTGCAGCCCTGACATGCAACAACCGGCTTCTGCTTCTTACGGCATGCAAGCGAATGACTCACGCTCGTCAACGTCATCTAGGATGATCGCGCGGAGATATACACCTAAAGCCTCGTCCATCGTCGAAGACCTCAGTCTTCCCTGCAGCCTGTGGTTTTCAATTGCGAAATACCTTGCCCTTGTGTCTCCATCGCTCAGTTCTCTGACAATATTGGTCACCTGTCAAGGATCAGGGGATACACGATTCTCTAGGTGTAGCATTTGAGACGTTTGGTGAGCGGTCGCTACCTCATGTACGCAGCCCCTGCTTTGCAGCTTCGTGCCACGGAGTTTACAGTCGTGACTGTAAGCTCCCTCATTAATGGTCATTGGCCTCCGGACGAAGTGCTGCGGGCTGGAGCGTTTTATACTGTTGATAACCTAATCGCATCACACGCTGTGTCGAAATTCAGAGTCCTTTCGTCCACCTATCCACAATGCTACGAGTATCTTCTTACGTCCTTTATGCGCGCCGCAAACGCGGAAATTCCGAGCCTTTTCCTCCCGACTATTTTCGCCATTGTCTTGTTGAAAGTTTCGACAATATTGTTCAGAACCTGCGTGGAATAAATAACCCCTCGTCGTCCAGAGTAATGTTGGGATACCCATACTTATCCACATTCAACGTGTTACGGAGGTACGCTGCACCCCTTCCACTCAAGGGCTGTACCGATGCAATCAATGCCTCAGACAGAGTGCCATACAGCTTGTCTGTTGGGCTAGCATGGAGCCAGTACTTGTGTCTCTCCACCTGACTGAGGGTCATTCTCCGCTTTCGCAATGGAAGCTCTCTACCAGAGGACACGCAGCCCCCAGTTTGGAGGCGTTGTCCTTAATGTTCTTTGATAGGTGATAATAACAGCGACCTACACGAAAGGCTCAATTGTGCGATGAATGCGATTATAATCGCGTCACCATTCCGAACTCCAGGTAGTTTTTCTCTGCATGCGGAAAGAGCCCCTTGGTGAGCGTCGTGAACGCAGAAGTTCACGACGTCTCTGAGGTCGCGATCGCCCGATGTCAGAACTCGGACTAGAAGATCCAGCTTTTCCAACATGAACCTGTATACGTCGGCTGACTCTTCGTCGATTATAGCAGAGAGGAAGGGAACGAAGGTGTGGCTGTATGCTCGCTTGAGAGGATTATACCTGAGCTCGCTGTTCATGAAATGACTCGACTCCGAAGTTATTGTCTACCAAACGCGAGTTGATCCAATCCAGGCGACCTTCAGACCGTCTCGCAGTATTTTGTTCTGAACGTCCATGTACAGAGCAAAACCATCAGGCATATGCTCGATATACCAGAGTAACGAAGACAACATACCTGCCACTTCTGGAGTTCATGCACGAATTCCGGGAGTCGCCGAGAGCATCAGCCTTACTTGCTCCGCCATAAACTACCGCCCAATGCGATTCTCCCCAGTATCCGCCATGATAGACAAACTCTTCCTGGAGGTCCCGGCCCTCACGGATAAACTGGACCATGGCGTTAGTCAACCGGTGAGGGGCAAACTCGCCATCAAGCTGGTAATAATTGGTGATGTTGGGCATGTTAACACCCGAGCGAGTCGGAGCCGTGTCCAATAGCCGTTGAACCTGAATACGGTCAGAGTCACGAGGATTAATCTGTATCGCGCTGGCATGAAGAGACAACCCCCATATAGTAACTATATTATAGTTGCTGTAATGTAGTGTGAAGTCCATACCTGGTAGCGAGTTATTCTCCCAGCATATTCAGGAAAATAGACTTCTAAGTTGGTGAGAATAGCCGAGGCATTAACATGTGAAACGGTCCCCTCTCGCATAATGAAGTCGACAATGTGAGCAGGGTGTCGATCTCGCATGCGAATCGGAACTGATCCTTCATGCTCACCTAAGAAGCTGACAGGTGCTAAGATAAGATTCGCATCCTAGTGCACATACCACACTTCTCCACTTTCACAGTATCTCCCGTCCGCGAAACCTTATACTTCCGTGGGCACCCAGTATGGCCAACGCAGCGGTACTGAGCAACGCCTCTGTCCTCGTTTTTGAACTCGTTCACGTAGAGGTGGTCAAGGCGCAGCCGCATCATAGCGTCCGCGTAAACATTGATTCCTGGTCGAGGCTGAAACCTTTCGAACTCTCGAACTTGTTCCCACTGGCGTCTCGGTGGCATTATCAGTGCCTTGAATAGAGAAGCTGCCTGAGAACGGAGTCGCGCAGGGCAGCCATGTCGCTGCAACGCGACGCACTAACATTCCGTAACCTAGGTTCGCGTTGTTCACCTTCGAATCTAACACCACCGGGCAGGTAACGTCCCACAGTTGTGAGGCCCAGCAAACAGGTGGCTTCATTCTTTCAACCACATGATATTTACAAGACCGAAAACGCAATACAACTAGTTATGCGGAAACCATATTTGAAACGGGATAATCTTCATGACTTGTGGCATTCACTGCGTGCCACCCAGCTCGACTCAGATTCACCGTGCCCCAGATCCTCTGGATCTCTGCCTCTCCGCCTCGCAACGTTCTACGACCTCTGCATCACATGAAATATTGATGTATTCGACGGCCTCGGCCGTCTCGATTTCTAGCCGAGCGGCCCGACTACGGCTCTTCATCCACCGCTCAAGCACGCCAGACTCGAGCAGAATTAAATTGGCCCCCTTCTCGTTCAATTTCCCCTCCACTTCAGTTGTGGACTTCACTTTCAATCTGTATACAGCAGAGGCGCTTCCAGGTAAAGTTGATGTCACTCTCAGTCCCACGCTGTGGTTGGGAGAGGCAACAAGAACGCCCTCAATATGCTCATTATTCTGCTTCCGACCCATGCGCTTCCGGGTGGCAGTGACGGCCGGCCCGGTAGATCTTTTCTTTAGGAGAGATTTTTTGGAAGCTCGAGAACTGCCGGCTGACTTGCGAATTGAACAGGAGTGAGTTAGACTCTCGCCTACTGTACCGAGCGGCTCGCCGCCTCCCATCATGAAATCGGTAATTTCACGCAGAGACGAATCACCTGACGCCGTACTTCTCTCTGGAACGAGCGGATGAAGAGGTTGAGACAACACCTGAGATAGATATTCGCTGATGGACCGGTCCTAACCTTTGTTGGGTCATGAGATTAACACATGCTATCAGTGAACTCTAACTGAAGGGGGCTTCCTGTGAAGGCCAAATGCAGTCCCATTACCTCGGTTTCACAGGAAGATCGAGTGGAACTATCATCTTTCTGAAGTTTCTGAATCACGCTACTCGATCTCCTGATCTCCGGTACCTGGTGATATACAAATAACACATGCCACTACTGTTGATTCACGCCACTCATAATGCGCATAAAACACATCGGGATTGCCCCTCATTCAATCCTAAACCTACCTGTGATTGATCTACTTTCTCAGCCTCCTTACGAAGCTCAGCGAGGATGACGTCCGCACTCAGTAGACTTGTTATTTTCTCCTCCAACTGCTTTGAAATCCTATGCACAACACAGCCATGTGCGGAATGGAATATTCCATTCTGTTAGGAATAGCGACGCAGTCTACCGCTACCGAAGCAACATCAGGTCAGCTACCGCAAACTTACCCCTGCAAGCCTCTGTCCGCTTCGGAGTCTCGCTCACTCTTGGCCATCAAATCTCGTATCTGGGGAAGCCAGTATGTCACGCAGGGGGAATGATAGACCACAGTGTTACTGAGAACTCGACATAGGCTACCTGAATATCTTTCTCCTTGATTGCGTTCCTCGTTTCTTCAAGATCTAACTCTGAATTATGCCTCGAAGCTTCTGCGTTAGCAACCTAGACAGGAGATACTGTACTACAGTATCTGTGGCACTGGTCGATCTGCCGAAAGATTATTGATTCCGAGACAGAATATTCTACCGCTTGCTGTCGCTCTTCGATCTCCTGTTGCAACTGCTTCTTCTCCTCACACATCGCTTCAATTCGACAAGCCTGCTCAACCTGATAGACGAACCATACCGGATAAAACCACCAGTGTATACAATAATACCTTGACCTTATTCAACGCCTCCAACTCTTGCTTCAGTGCTGCCATCTACATACAAGAAGAAATGGCCTACTACTCTACCGAGACTTCAAAGATGGGTAGAGCTATCAACACCTCCACAGCACTATCGTCTAGTAGACTTTTGTATTCTGCCAACTGACTCCTGGCACGATCCAGGTCCTCCACTTGCTCGCGAAGGCCTTGGACCTGAGGCAATGCGGCTCGCCGGGCCGCAGGTTCGGCCGGATGCTGATGCGAATTGTATCACAAGAGTATGATGGAATGGCCTGCAGTATATTCAGGAGGCGTAGGATATGACCTCTTTGTCAAGCGTTCTGGTCCGGTGTTCCGCCTTATTTAGGGCGTCGGTAGCGATTGCCAATTGCTCCTCAGCTCGGCGCGCTGTCGCTTCACACGTCTGTTGGATGATAGTTAAGGGACGAAAAGCCATTCACAACCAACCTTGTATTCCTTAGCATGCTTTTCCTTTTCTGCGACTGCTTGGATGGTAGCATTCTTCAACTCGTGCTCTGACATCTGCACTACGATGCCAGCCTACAGCTATGCATAAAAAGGGTTTCTTCACTCACTTGTAGCTTCTGATTTAAGCTATCCACCTGTTCGGCCAGCTTCTCGACCTGTTCGCAAGCAGTTCCGGTCTCTGGCTGGTTACGACCTGGATAACAGATTTGAAACCAGTGGATGCTCAGAGAAATGATCTGCCAAAGTTCAGATTCGAGGCATGCGTATGCTAAATGAATGATTGAAAATCATGGAACAAGTGAGTCGTGCAGCTCGACTCGATCACGACTGCAGACACGGAGTATATAGTCGACTTAATTTAACAATTCGTAGAGTTAGAACACTGCTAATTCGAGTCAGCACGGTAGATACGGATACGATAAATTCGGATAGATAGATACGGATAAATTCGAGTCACGGTGACGACAGTAGATAACTGAAGAACTCATCAATAGCTCAAAGATTTCGATCCATGGAGCTCATCAGGTGAGCCTCACCTCGGCCTCTATGGCTGCACATGATTTAATTTGTTCTTCAAGCTTGGCTACGGTCAGCTGGAGCTCATGTATTTGTTGTTTTTGCTGTTCACTCTCTTCTATCTAAAACAAGCGATCTTATCATCATAGCCGCAACAACAGAGCAGCTTGATTCTCACATGCCGCTCAACGACAGCGCGACGTCGTTTGCCTCGGGTCATATAGGAGGAGGAAACATGAGTAACCATCCCAAGCATATTTCCAACGCAATACGCAAGTCAATACTGCAAAGCAAACAGTCTGTAACCCGCATAGAGTGCATGCCACGGTGTCGGACCCATCCCTGAAAAAATGCATAGGCAAACACGGGCTGGAATCGGGAGGGAGAGAAGGGGTGGGTCCTGTGGAAGCTACACAAAATGCATTCCAAGGGGACACTCTAGATACGAGCAAGGTGCACTCCAAGGGGGCACTCTAGATACGAGCAAGGTGCACTCCAAGGGGCACTCTAGATACGAGCAAGGTGCACTCCAAGGGGGCACTCTAGATACGAGCAAGGTGCACTCCAAGGGGGCACTCTAGATACGAGCAAGGTGCACTCCAAGGGGGCACACTAGATACGAGCAAGGTGCACTCCAAGGGGCACTCTAGATACGAGCAAGGTGCACTCCAAGGGGGCACTCTAGATACGAGCAAGGTGCACTCCAAGGGGGCACTCTAGATACGAGCAAGGTGCACTCCAAGGGGCACACTAGATACGAGCAAGGTGCACTCCAAGGGGCACTCTAGATACGAGCAAGGTGCACTCCAAGGGGGCACTCTAGATACGAGCAAGGTGCACTCCAAGGGGCACTCTAGATACGAGCAAGGTGCACTCCAAGGGGCACTCTAGATACGAGCAAGGTGCACTCCAAGGGGCACTCTAGATACGAGCAAGGTGCACTCCAAGGGGCACTCTAGATACGAGCAAGGTGCACTCCAAGGGGGCACTCTAGATACGAGCAAGGTGCACTCCAAGGGGGCACTCTAGATACGAGCAAGGTGCACTCCAAGGGGGCACTCTAGATACGAGCAAGGTGCACTCCAAGGGGGCACTCAGGGTGTGCACACGGTGAACTCAAAACAATGACGCACACTAATGCACTAAACAAAATTTGAAAAAAGACTCATGCTGCATAACGATGTAAGGTTGACCCGCTCCAGGCCGGAGCTTCCACCCCTATCCATCTGCCACTACCTAATCGGATACTTAGTACTCTTTCCATCCTCTCCAGTGAAGAGCTCATCCCTAACGTCCTCGTCAATGAATTCTCTCATCCTCATCCTTCTGGCGGTAGATCATATGGGAGTCAATCCTTGGGCAATGCAACGCCGAATGAACACACGCATGCATCTCGCTCTCTCGAAGGTCCTCAAGTACCCTCAGCAAAGTGCGCAGGATAATAGCGCACGCCCGGTTTGCCAGCCTAAGCACATGAATGCCTGTCACATTCCTTACTAATACTAAGAATAAGCATCAAGTATGAATAACCGGAAGGCATACTTATATTATACAAGTTGTATATGATAGTTAGGCTTCCAGTTTGGAAGCAAGTTTACTAGTAACTAGTGGTAGCTCAAACCCCTGCGGCAAGATGGAACGAGTGGCGTATGAATTCCATTGTCCCAGCAGTCAATAGATCACGGCCAGAAGACCTCATCTGACGACGAGATAAGCTTGCCGAAGAGGGTACGATCGTGTACGAAGGCTGTCGGTTTTAGGGAAACAGCGAAAACGTAAGTCCTGAAAACTCGAAAACACCCTGGCCCTACGTTGCGGCCGTTGAACAGGTCGAAGGGGTGAGCCTAGAGCTGTACTCGAGCACTAAAGAGTTAAGAGACTAACTGATTGAGAAAACAACGCCCGGGCTTCGCCATCTGGAATCCAATCTTTCGTCTGCCATCTTCTTATCGTCCGCCACTTAGATTCGGTGTCGTTCCTCATCGAAGCAGGACGGAATCAGCTATTTAGACATTACAATTTGTAATTTACGAATGTGTACCTTGAAAGGTTCACCAGAGTGTGGCTCAGACCCCACGGTCGGGGCGGACTCAACAGAATAATCTATACCGTACGCCGTACGACGTACGGTACGGCCCTACCGTATTAACGACAAAGCAATTTTCATATCAACATATCGTTCAGAACTTGTGAACCTCTGCCGAGCATCAGACATCACTATGATAGCACTTCTGGTTCACCAGATAAGAACATCGATGGCGGTGAACACAGCATGATTCATACCAGCAGCGATACCAGCAGCACTTACGCACGGATTGATGCTCGATAGACCAGCTTGAGTCCCATAAAGTGGGTCAGAATATCACAGCTACCTCTGTACATCCGTCCTAATCCCACCGCGTATTGCACCAGTGAAGGACCTTCGCTACATGAAATGACACTTGGCTGTGTTTTCTCTGCAAGCTCGCTTCGCTCGCTTGCCGTGCTTGGTTTAATGTTCACAGGCGCGCCGGGTTGTGCGTAATCTTGGATTGCTGTGCGATTAGCTTGGTTTAAGGGGAATAGCTTGGATTACGAAGAGTATCTTGGATCTAGGTAATTTTCCCCGTTCTCAGACAAGTGCCCCCCGTTCGACCCGACTCTGGTTTTCGCGGGCGATCACTCACTATTAGAAGCTGTGAGGCGAGTCCAGTAGGAGCCTAGCATGAAAGCTCATCACTGTGAGCAATTGCTCCAGTGTTCGCATACACA
>JABANP010000228.1:0-79206 GCA_013115135.1 Perkinsus olseni | reverse complement strand
GCCCTGGGCTACTCGTAGACACTCGTAGCTCAGCTTAGAGAATAGAAATTCATTATTCGAATGAGAAACTCAGTCTTTTCGACATTTAAAATGACAACGAGTCAAATGGTCGAATAGCTCAACACAGTAGATCAATGTGATCAGCCTTCGGATCACGAGGATGTTTAGGGGCAAAGCCCAGCCCCAACGGGCCTCTGCTGGCTGCATCTTCCGCCTGCCTCTGCTCTGCTTTCTGCTCATACTGCTCCCTGCTTGTCAACGCATCTCTTGGCAGCAGCGTCCTCCTGTGCCTGCCTCTCCCTCAGGAGTCGGCAAAGGCTTATTGTAGACAGGCTTAGAAGGGCCGTGAATGAAGTGGTAGAGAATCTGTCCACGTCTTGGTTGGTGTCTTCAAGAGCTTTCGACGAGTTCGTTGGCGCTCTTTCTCATCCCGCGACGAAACCATATAGTCATTCAGAAGCGTGGCAAGCCGCTTCCCGGATTTGTCATTCTTCCGCTCTTCTCCTTCGCGACGTCTTCATCGTCTTCGGAGTAGGCCTTCTCTTCACGTTGTTGCCTCTCGCCCACCTCTCAATATGATCGGCCACTTTGTCCAAGTCATCGGTGGAAGGCACCGGACACTTCAACAGGTCACGAGCCGCCTTCTTGCTCAGTCTGCGAAGCCGAGTCCGGTGGAGGGTCCGCCCATCGTCGCAGATCATCTGTCTCATCAGACACCTCCCTCTCGATCTTCACAGACGCCTTCGGCTTCAATTGCTTCCCAGTGGGGGACTTCTTGGACAGACTCTTCTTCGATGTATGCTTCTCTGACGAGGGCTTCTCCACCTTAGACTTCACGAGCTCATCCGTCACCTCATCCAAATCCTGACCAGCAGCCTGGAGCATTTCGGCGAACTCTTGAGCCGCTGCATGACTAGGGATCATATCCAAGTCAACAAGCTGGCTTACCATACGCGACAATGAGTCGTCTACCACACCATCGTTCTCCTCGTCCTCGCCAGTCTTTACATAGATGTTCATCGTGGACACCCTCGATTTCTCAGCGAGAATCAGCGCATCGGGCAACGATACCTGGTTTAGAACACATGTGTCTTCTGCGTCATCGGTATAATAAAGATGATAGGAGGTCTTCTTCAGGTCGGGCCATGCCATCTCCACGTAGCCCCGAATTTCTTCGATTTTCCGGCACTTGTCGACCGGAGCTCTCACTCGGAGAATATCCGAATCTAAGTGAAGCTTCAAACAGATCTGACTTGACATAGTATTTAAAAAGAAGTGGTTCAATATCTGAAGGAAGAGCCTACATTTAGCAGATTTCTAGAAAGACCAGGACGATCGTCGCAACACACTACTCCCTGGAGAATCAGAGAGTTGACATCGCAGTAAATTGAAGGGATAACGGCCGACCGCGACTACGCTGAATTAACCAGATGATTCCGATGCTCCTATCAGATTCCTAACTCTGACGATGGTTACTAGCGTCACGCTAGCCCCAACTTCATTGCCATCATCACACCGAAAAGTATCTTGCGCAGCTGTCTCGGGTTGTGATGTCTCAGCTTTGTGGTGGCTAGGGTAGTTCCCGTCGAACGAAGTGAATCACCAAACATTACAGTAACGGTAAAGGTGTAATTGAAGTATGTGGATAATTCTCATCGTTTTCTTTCAGTTACATTTTTCGAGTTTTAATAAATACTTTCCTTTCGTTATCGATATGTCCAGTGAATTGTGCTTAAAGTTCCATTTGGGTCGTGAAGTTCTCCGAGTTCGTGTGAACCTATCTGAGTGTCAGACGGCATCTCAGCTCAGTGAGTACATCGAGAAGGTCTGGCCGAAGAAGCTTGAGGGTGTCATGTATCGCCTTTTCTACACCGACGAGTCTGGTGAAATGTGTGTGTTGAATGATCTCTCTATTGGAGATGCTTTGGGCACTGCAGAGGAGAGAGCAAAGAAGTCCGGTGCTACACCAGTGTTGGATGTCTACGTCAAGGTCGATGGTGACGGTGAAGATGATGACTCTACGCCGGTGGCCGCTCAGACTGCTACAGACTTGCTCAACGAATTGAACCTCATGACAGATCCCTTCTATTCTCAGCAGTTGGTCGACAGTTTGGTTGAGACTGGTCAGGATATGGATAAGTTCGTCGATACTTTGCAATCTAAGAAGGACGATCAGCAGCAGCAGCAGAAAGCCGACAAGAAGCCGTCTCTTGTACAGCGGATTGCAAGCAGGTTTAATTCACCTAAGAAGAACACCGATGGGGGTTCTTCTAAGCCGCAGATGAAGGTCAGCTACGACCAGTCAGTTCAGAATGGCTCGGAGTCTCCTAAAGTCTCCCATTTCGAGAAGAAGGTTTCCTCTGAGAAGGAGGCTAAGGAAGCCATGGCTGAGTTCTTGAAGAAGTCCGGTTATGTCGGCAACCAGAAGACGGGCGAAGATCTCGTCAATAGACTCTTTGGGCCCAGGTCTGATTTCTCCGGTTTTGAGAAGTTCGCCAACAACCTCCTCGATTACGGAGACGCCGGCAACGACGAGAAGAAGGCCGCTAAGAAGTCTTCTGATCTCCGTGCCTTGGATACTGATGAGTCCGCTAAGGAGTTTGCAGATATGCTGAACGACTTTGACTTCGTCGACAACAGTACCGCTGCTCGAGAGCTTACCAGTGCTTTGATGTCCGCCCAGCAGGATCTCGAACAGATCGAGAACAACTTCGCGGTTGAGACAGCCGCTGAGAAGGCCGAACAGAAGAAGAATTGAAGTGTATTTTAGACAGTTCCACATAGTAAGGCTTAGTTGGACTGTTATTAAACTAATATACCTTCCGATTGATTATATCCTCGTTTAATCTGATACACAGCTTTTCACACATTACCATTCCTGTTGTGTCTCGTAATTGTAGATTGGGGACGGGTTTGTTTACATCTGAGGCTATTCGTGGCGTTAATGCGGATACAAAACAATCACCGTGTCGACTATAAGCTTCGAGTACTCGTGTTGATCAAGGCCATCACAAATCCCAAAGGAAACGTTGTCGATGCAGCGTGGCTTCTTCGCTGCGTCTCCTCTTATTATAAGTAGTATTGGATGACTTACCAGTGATAACGCGATGATGCTTGCCTAGAGTCCAATCGCTGGACTCCAGTGAACTCTCAACTGTCCCCGTAAGGCTCAGTCCATCCGTTAGCGAATCCGCAGGTTCACGCAACACCTGATATCTCCGAGTTGACTGTGCGTTACAAACTTGGCGGACTTGGTGATTGCAATGCCCAGCGTGTACCGCTACTATTCGTTCTGAGTCGTTAGAGAGTTTGAAAAGATCTTCACCAATGTTTGTCTGGTCCTCCCCAAGATGGGCCTCTCCCCAACGATGGGAGCTCAAACGTTCATTGGTATGGACCCGCTAGTTGCTTGTTGAAGGTAGGGGACGCCCCCAGTCTCAACTTTTCACTCTGGTTCAATCTTCACCTCTGACCTCCCGCCATGCACAGTGCAAGAATTCCCAAGCACGGCAGCGCAGGACAGCTTCATATTCATACCACATTAGAATTCGCGTTTCAACCTCAAACGAGGCCTTCACGTCGATAACATTTGATAACTCCTATGGTACTAACGCAATGAGCATCATCATAGGTTGGGAGAATTTTATCCTCAATACATCAAAGTAATAGCAACAAGATGGGTATCTACGGGGTAATATGAAAGAAAGTAAATGATAGAATAACTCATGCGGAGAGTTGAGCTGCTGACTGTTGCTTCTTGGAAGAGTGTCGACTCCTATGAGACCTCCTCGACTTCTTGCTTTGCTGAATCGCCTTCTGCTGTTGGTTGGAAGTGGTGCGGTCCAGGAAGTTATTGAACACTTTGTCGACGTCTTGCTCAGCATCCTTCAATACACCGACAAGATCCTCGGCAGCGTTCCTGTCTTGAACCATTCCGGAGTCATCCAACATGTCAATGAACTGCTTAGCAGTATCATCGAGAGCAGGAGTAGTAGCAGGCTCCCTGCCTTCGACCAGGTCGTCGATATGATCAGCGACTCTCTGAAGGTCGTCAGGAGAGCTCACGAGCCGCCCTACAAGGTCCTTGGCAGCCTTCTTGTTGTTGACGAAGCCCATCTTAGTGAGGAGATCCACCATCATGTCGGATGCTTCTTTAGGTGAGGAGACCTGCCTCTCGACGTGGAACTGCTTGGGTGCCTTGTCACCGACCTGCTCGTACCCACTGGCTTCGACCTCACCAGCAGAGGGCTCCTTGGGAGCCTTTGTTGCTGACTGCTGCACTTCCTTGGGGGACTTCTTCTCAGAAGCGCCAATCTGCTTAGGAGCAGAAGAAGATACGGCCTTTCGGGAGGTGGCGTCGTCACGAGCTTGAAGGCAGTCAAGAATGGCATTCAAGTCAGAGTCAGCTGCTACCAAACCATCGACGAAATCGTCAGCGGCATCGAGAGTATCCATGTAGTCCATGTCGTCCAGGAACCGAGCAAGAGTATCGGCAACGCCCATCTGCTCAGCTACCTCCTCCTCAGGGGGCTGACTCGAGGATAACGCAACCTCTTCACCCTCAGACTGGATGAACAAGTCCAACACGGGAGCACTGTTAGACGAGGAAGAAGCACCTTCTCGCACCGTCGCAATAGCGTCACCCAAAGACAGGTCATTGAGAAGGCACATCTCACCGTACTCATGTAATAAATACGGTATTGTTTACCCTGCAATTGAGTCCAGGACTTCTCAATACAACCCTTGATCTGACACATATCAGTCAACTTCTCCGAGTCAACCCTCACCCTCATCGTCTGAGTTCTGGTACGAAGCTTGAGAATAAGATCACTTGGCATAACTTGAAAGTATTTATGAAAGAAAATTCAAAGTAAACTGCCAAAATATTATGTCACCACTGACGAATTCTTTCCAGAAAAACCATACACGATTGTACAAAACCCTGTTGATGGCCATCAAGAGTTCTAGCCACTGTGGCTGAAGTTCGGGACACAGGACGCAACCATACCACAATTGGCACAACTTGTCTCGGACGGGGCCCACCAAGCTACTGAGCTTTCGTTCCTGAAGTCACCCCTCCAGTTGCCCCGAAATGAACCTCCGCAAGGGACTGCCATTCGGAAACGAAATATTTTTTGGTCGACCCCAGCTCAAAGTAAGTAATGTAAAGATGTGACACCGTTGGTATAAGTTCAACGTCACTATTATACACTCAGCAGCTATAGAACGTCAGCAATGTAATGTAATGCACGTCTTCCGCTTCTGAACACATCAGAGGTCTCAAGCATGCACCATGTACATAAGGGAATGTTGTATAGCGGAAGCAGCCCTCATGGTCCAATCAAGGGAATCAGCTATCTGGTACGCTACGACGAAGCGTCGGGGAGAATCCTCGCGTCTGCTGCGTCTTTTGTTCATTATGGTTGTTTCAGACTTCTTCCCAACTTAGAACTCACCCATAACGCGGATCATCCCCGAATCAGGAAAAGCAACAGGAACTTAAAGATTTACACGTGAACCTCTTATTCGCATCTTTTGGCGACGACTGCTCTGAGCTTCTCCGGGTTGGCACCAACCACAGTCTCCAGCTTCTCATTGCCTTTGTAAATGTGAAAGGCGGGAAGAGAAGTAACGCCGTTGTCCAGGGCCAAGTCGTCTAATACATCTGATGATCAAAAACGGAGAAATTGCAAACGAAGAAAGACAAGTCGACTGGACCGACCAACATCAACGCGAACGAACTTTGCCTTGCCCTTGTACTGCCCAGCGAGCTCAGCGAATACCGGAGCGATGAGCTGGCATGGATGGCACCACTCAGCGCTGTAATCAACCTGAGACGTCAGGACTGTTATTTCCCGAGAGCACGCTCGCCTGCTTACGATGAACATTTTGTTCGACATCACCAGCTCGTCGAATTCTTCAGGCTCCTGAAGCTCGATCACCTCCCCTTCCTCAGTTGCTGAAACAAACCTCGGTCAGCTCTCTTTACTAACGGTAAGCAGCCTACATTCAGCAGCATCTGTGGAAGGTGTGGTAGCCGAGGACTCCTTCTTAGCCTCGCCATTATCATCGGGCGTCCATGTGCACACGCCATTTTTACATTGCACCTTGCCGCCCCGAGACCCGGGCCTTCGGGGTCTGAACCTCTCCGGGATGAAGGTCAGATATTCCCACATAGTGTACCTCACACAAGAATTTGCACGCTCGAGAGACACAGACGCCGCCTACCACGCGTCCGCTACGAACTCACGAACGTGCTGCGGCAGAAGATTCCACGCAGGCTTCAAAATGAGCACCACCAGGGGCCAGATGGGGATGCAAACGGGACCGAGACAAATGACCGGCATGATAACAATGAATAAAGCTAGAGAAAGATGAAAAGTCGCAGCCTGCCAGCACGAAGCAGAACGGGTTGCAGAAAACGATTCATCGGTCATCAAAATCGTCATCGTCATCGGGAGGCGGGCGCGGCACCCAAGACATTCGCCATGGCGGCCAGATGACGCCGACGACCAGACCGTCGATGAGCGGCTGTGGGATAGGGCCGAAGTATCTGGAAACGGCATGATGGTTTAATAGAAATATTCACCCCAATGGCCCCAACACTGAGCGGCGAAGCATCCTTCCCCCGCGTCAGAAGATTCATGGCGGACCGAACGATAGATCCACGATTGTTCCCAGCCGGGACAGCAGATACACAAACGTAATTCGAGATTTCCCTAGGGTACCTGCTGTCGACGCTCCGGTCTGGATTGTCTCCCAGCACGTATCTGAGATGCTCAGCAGTCTCCCGATCCATTGTCGAGTCAAGCTTACACTCTGCCGCCGAGATCCTCAAAGGCCACACTGTGGGTGCTTTCATCTATACCACCAGCACCACCTAATTCGTCGTAGTCATCAACAGTACGCACACTCGACGGTCGATGCCGCGGCTCGACTGCTACTACGCGCTTCACCAGATGCCTACAAGACACACATCTTCAAGGAGTCCTCATGTCTTATATCGTTCAATTTGCGCCACCACCCTGGGCGAAAAGCGCCCAAATTGATTGTCCGCCCGATGCCCAGTACAACTCCCAAGCACGGCCGTTGATCACAGGAGAGTGACATCAAAATCGCCGTCACAATAATCCGGACAGCAGCAATCCAGCGGCAATAGCTCAAGACAAGCTCCCTCTCTAGCATCACCTTTTAGGGTCGAAGGGGTCCCAAAACGTTACCACATCGCCCGGGCCAATCACGAGATTCCGCAGTACGATGATTCTATCACGGAACCAGCTACTTCCCGGGTTGAGGGTCGGGCTCATCGAGTGCCCTTGCACCTGAAGAGGAGTGCCTGAGAAAGGTCGAGCGGCCGTCGACACACTATCTCGATATCAACGACACGATCCTTGATCCACACTAAAGGCGGGCCGAACATCCAAATCGCCGTAGCTGTCTTTCGTGCGAAATTCCGCAAGAACTCGGCCGTCGAAGAGGCGCCATACATTCACAAAACTAAATTGACATCGTCAATAACGCCTCTCCGCACTCCCAGTATTTCTGAAATTACATGATAAGCAGCAGCGACGAAGAGCTCGTTGGAAATTCGAGACAGCTGCGAAGTCGGGAATCATCCTTGTCGACAACAACAACACGTCTGTTCGTAAAGCCCCCCCAAAAATGCCGCAACAAGCGTTTGACAGAAAACTCACTAACACGCAATAGGAAGCTCTACCAGAGAGCGTTCACCCTCCTGGATGATGCGGGCGAAAAACGGTGTAGAATTGTCAATACACCCAACTAAAACGATATCCCAGCGATTAATAAACCTCGAACCAAAGTACATACTTGATAGAAGCAAAGATATCATCTACTACGATAACAAAGCAACAGGAACTCTTGCTCTTCGGGTAAACGGTATTATGATCATCTACAAAGATTCTTCGTAACGTAGCGGAGCGTAGGTCGAATTGGGCCTGCTCGTTAATTGCTGGCCAACATCATGACGCCGATAGCCGCCTGTGTTGGTCGAGCCATGGTCACGATTGCTCTCGATGTCATGGTAGTCCATCTCCGTGCCCAACTCCATCATGTGACTACTACTGTCGGAATGCCCGAATGGATACTTCCTCGACCACCTGCGTATAACACGTTGCGATCGATGCTCAATGACATCATTCGAGATCTAGGTAGAGCAGTTCACTACAATTTCACACAACAGGGACGGTCTCGTAAGAATGGCTACCGACTCAGTCCGCCTACTGTGTTTACAACTGCGTCTGGCGAAAACTACCACGAGGAGAAAATTCCAGCGGTTAGTCCCAATACTAACACACAGACCTTTCGTCGGTACAAGCGTGAACTAGCACTTTCTGCCTGAGCGAATTCGAAAGATCCCCCCCAAAAAAAATAAGTTTCACATTCTTGTGATACACCAAGTCTATAGAGTAATATAATACACAGCATAAGTTGATACATGTTCGTCAGCATCAGCGACCATCTCAAACGAGTGCTTCAGTTCTCCACTCGAACTCGCCGCCGACAGAGAAAGCAAGCAGCACGCAAGCGGCCTCCTTATGGCATCGCTCGATTCCTTCCCCTACCTTAGGTGCTGGAGATTGAACATCGCACGACGCATTGTGTCGATATGCGGTATGGCCTCCAACCCAGAGGCCCCATACACATGCATGTTGTAGATACATCGAACAACCATGTACGCCAAGACCGAAAGGAGGAAGAGAGAGGTCCAGCTCCATCGCTTCCCTGACCACCACACCAATGGTAATCGGTCAATCGGGCGAGCGCGATTTACCTGTAGGGAGCTCCTCTACTACTCCCAAGCCATCCTTGCCTTCTGCTGCTGCTCCGCTATCAGCGACTCCTGCTCCAGTCATAGTGGCTGGGTGAAAGAGACCGTAGATCGGACCCTTGCGGGCTTCCACGCTCAATCGGGAGCCCTCCGCGAGACCTGTGAAGGAGTTCTATTCCATCAGTCGCATCCATCGCTAATCATCAATCCATCTCCGGCGGAGTGCGGCCGGCATGGCCGAGCCCAGGTTGAAGAGAAGGCGGGTTCGATTCCCAGCCTGGACAATTCTTACATTCGGAAGGCACAGCAATGGAGCACCTTCGATCTCCTTTACAGCCAGTCCATGCTGAGTGAAGAGTCGATTCCGACAGCTCCAATGCACACGAGCTTGCTGAGGAATACTTGGAGCTGCAGATGACTCGGTACCTGACGCAAAAGCGTTATAATTTACCCGACTTGCTGCGCGGCCGCGCCCGCCGCGAGCGAAAAGTTAACACAAAATTCGCTACCCGCGTATAGGAGGTAAATTACTCCGATTTTCGCGATTTCATCGTTAGTTATTGATCAGAAACCCCCCCCCCACACCACACACTAATTAAGTCTCAATCGCTGCGTCACCCTCAGTTCAGAACTACACTGCTGATGCTACGATGGTTAGGCTGATTCGTTGAATGTCGTGAGGCGTGCTCGCTTAATGCTGCACTGGTAGAGCTTCAGAATCAAGCCGGCCTCTGTCCTTGGCGAATCCTGGGGACACTATGGCCCCTGGTTCGACATCAGTCTCTTGAACCAAGCGTGTAACTCCTTTTCGAAACAGTTTGCTACAAACTTGTCGCGACGGGCTAGTCCCGTATCGAAGACCCAAAAAAATTTTGGCTAGACGGGTAGTCAAGAGCCCCGGTATCACGCGTGCGCATCCTCGCAAAGCTGCAAGTGCACGCATGGTGACCGCATGGTGACCGCTGTTGACATATGTGAACATGCCCAGTGTGATGTCCACGAAGGCCGACACGAATCGTGTCACACGATAGCAGCTCATTGATACAGTTGACCATCCTTCGCACGGCAACCTTCTCAATGGACTTAGCACCTATGCGCTTTTCTCCACCCACCTAAGCGCGGTCTGGGAGTCAGCGTAGACAGTAATAGATGACACAGGAGGGCTAATGGCCCTATGACCAGAGAACATTACATGAAAGTAGAGTATGACCGATGAAATGGCAATCAACTCCTTCCTATTGATGTGGTAAGACGCCTTCGCCCCCCATCACACCCCGGAATGTTCTGCAAGGCTCCATCGGGATAACGTATTAGCCCCACTGGGAACAACACCAACCATACATGGTGTATGATACACCAACCATAGCCCACGGGAGATGCGTCCACGAAACAGTCCAGACGCGAGACACCATAACATCAATGTTCACAGCGCTGAGTAGAGTAGTTCTCAAGAGTAGTGAGCATTGCTGTGATGTCCATGGATCCCGGTCCTCTTCGTTCATTATCCCACGACGTGGTAAGCTCTCTGACTCAGGAGCTCGGATGTACATCTGCGCGGTAAAAGACGACGGGATGATGCTCACGTGATAGACTCCATCGAACGACCAGGCGTTTCACTCGTCGATGGGGTCAGTTATCATACCGATAGTTCCCATGCCAGTCACGGAGTTCGGCATGCGAGGGACAGATTCATTACCGATAAATCATCGTCTCGGTGGTAGCATCCTCATCCATACCCAGGAGTCCTGGGCCAGGACCGTGGTGCAATATCCTAATGTGATAGGTTTCAGGGGAACTAGAGAACCGTATCTAGCTCGGCCGGTGAGTCTCCGGGAAACCCAGGATGAGCCCTGTCGCAATGCCCGGAGACGTCCCCATGACCGGTCTTCCAGCATCCTCATGTCCAGCTCACAATGTGAGCCTCACATTCATTAGCTTCCTCGCCGTACTCAAAGGCTTCAGTTCACCAGCCCCTCGGATAAATCATGCTCGGCGTACGCTCGCCCGGGCGATTAGCTGCCCGGTAATTCGATTAGAGGGAGTTTGACTACCTCTAATCGAATGTGTGGCGAAGATATGTGGACTACCGTGGTCTAGAGCTGTGCAACCGTACTGGGGTCGAGCAAAGTACGGTACGGAGTACGTTCCAAACTGTCAACTTAGTACGGGTACGGAGAATCAGTACGTATTAACTATATTAAATAACGCATACGTGTATCAAATTACGCCGTACTTGAAGTACGGCGTACTAGTACGGTACTTGGGAACCGCTGCAACGGGTAGTACGGTTACGGAGCCGTACTCGTATCACCCGTACCGTACTCTGTACTAGACCGTACCCGTACTGTTGCCCACCTCTACCGTGGTCCACATATCTTCGCCATACAGACGGGCCCCCGAGTTCCCGTGACGGCTACACTATATGAAGAATTCAAGCCCCTTCCTGTAGTAGTACAAGCACTCTCGAGTACTGAGGCCAAGAGAGGCTCTTGACCCAACGGCTCGCTAGAACTCCAATTCACAACCACTCCCAGCAGACTCAAAGCGGCGAGGCCTGGCGATCGCTCGGACGCATCTCCGAAAGGGAGAGGGAGTCAATGGTCCTCGTCGGCCATCTAGTTCAACCGCTGTGTGTCATATAGCATTTTTGGCCAGCCTCCCTTCCGAAAGTGGACGACTCATCCAATACACCATCAAATCCGCTGAAATACCAAACTGCTGTCTGGCTGAATTTCATAACAGACTGAAGGCATTTGGCTTCCAAAAGAAAACCAGCTTTCAACCGGCGATAATTGATTGGCTGAGGCTAAGCCGCTTAGCCAAACTTAGCGACAGAGTGTAGACCGAATTCAGACGGCTCAGCATTCCATCCACGAACCAAATCGTAATTCTAATCAATCTCCGCCTTAGCTTTGATACAGCGACCAACGACTTGAGGCCCGAGCTTACAGGCTATTCTGGGCATTAGGCGGCGCGATGAATTCCAGACTCTGCCGACTAGAGTGTACCGTTAGTGGGATGGGGACCTGCATAACAACAATAGCAACTGCTCCTTCGAAGATGCCATCCACGCTGACCAACCTGATTGAACAGCCCCACTCGGTAAGCTACTGTTGCGTCGCCGGCCGTTAGCAGCAGCGAGTTGGCATCATTCGCGGCGTAATTATGGGCAGACGACATATCAACAGCCGTGCCTGTCAGACAATCCCAGTCCAATCGGAGTGAATATCCTTCCGCGTGTCACCATTGACCAGCACATCAGCCGGCTCGAGGTTGCAGCTTTCCACGTGGACGTTCTGTTTGAGGGAGCTGCCACCCCACATAACCCAGTGAGGGTTATACGCCCACTCGCCGACTTGAAGATTTAACGGCGCATGGACTCGAACCCGGGACGCCCCCTCGACCTACGGACATCATAACCACTACGCCAGAATGCGTAGGTCCACCTACCTTCACAAACTTCATTTTATTGCTAGTGCAGTCGATCAGATTCTCGCCGCTTAGTGGCTGGTAATCTCCGAACAGAGAATCCGATACTGACACCTTCGCTCCAGTGCTGAACTGCAACACAAAAAAAGATGAATCAAGCCATGGGCAGCCCGCCTCGGCGAGCCATTCTGTTTATGTCACCGCCAGTGGAAAAGCTACAAGGAAAGAGCTAACCCGGACCACACGTGCCAATAGCGCCAGTAATCGCATCCTGGATTCCACGAACTACACGCTTCAACATAAAGATACGCCCCACCTCCCCCCACCGCTTTTACCGTGCTGGATTTCTCAGCGTCAAATGACACCAATGAGTTGGTATTCAGTCTGTAGATATTACTGCCCCTTTTGGTAACATCCAGCCACTCGTCCATCGCCGGGAAGCTCAACTTCGTAGCCCACCTGCCGAGAGCCTTTTCGAACATCGCAAGGCACGCAAGGGTATAGTACAACTGGACGTAGGTGATGGCGTCGCTCTTCAAGTTCTCCAACTTCGCGATCTCCTTTCCAAAGCCGTAGAGGGTGCATGCCCCGGCCGTACCTATCGAACAGAGAGAAAGGTTGGGCGACAAATGATGATGCGCAAGTGTCGGGTGATCGGTAATAACGACCATATGATAGCTAGAGGTGTCAGTAGAATGAATTCCCGCTTGTATTACAGCATTGGTCCTTAATACAAGTCTTGACAGCATCGGCCTCCTGCCCTCGGACCTCTGTATGGAGAAGCCAGTGATCGGTATCCTTATACCCAACCATCCCTGAAAGGAGTCCGAATAATCGTCGACTGCAGGGGTCGAACCCGAGTCATTACAGTCCTTGAAACTGCCGCCATCCAGTGGGACTGTCATGGGCCTATAATTCAGCCTCAACGAGTTGGACTTGAGGAAGAAGGCTCCAGTAACCCGGTAGGAGCACTTGTCCTCACACTTAGCACGCACCTGCCAGCGGAATCAATGAAGCCTTTCTGCATTTCACGAGACGATTCATGAAAATACCCAAAAGACATCGGTACCACTAAGTCCGTCAGAATCGGTCCTTAGCCCGAACTGAGAAGTGCTTGGACGAGCAACACAACCGGAGCAACGCCGAAACCATCGATGATAGGATCACATCCGAGTGGGCCGCGGACGACTTGCCCGGCAAAAACAGCAGACATCAGGATCGATCGTCGCACGGAAACTGCTTACATGAATCCACTTGCCGGCAACATTCCCCTTGCTGGTGTTCTCCTCCAATTGTGCTGAACCATCACCCTTGATAGTCTTGCAATTCCTGAATCAGTCAATCAGACATATACCCGGTACCACATGCGAGCAACCCTGGTTCGAACCCCAGGGAGAGCGTTTCAACTTACTCAGCGGCATCGCAAATGTCGAACTCCACCGTACCAGTAGTCTTAGACACGTCAAACATCGCAGAAACAGGCGAAGGAGTGTTAGAAGAACTGAAGCAGCACCACTCAAATCATCTTGACCCCCTCTGTATCTTGCCAGCTTCAACCTAAGATACTCACCTCGAAGTAGACGCAGGTATAAAAATCTTATACTTCCGACTGCCCCCAGCCGACATAGCGTCATTAACCGGCTGATGATTCTTCATCACAATTTCTCCACCCACGTCAGCCATCAAAAAGTCAAAGTCCAGCAGCGCAGTACCCGTACCATCCGTAAGGTCCGGTATCTGAGACGAAGACAAAACCTCAGAAGAATTCATCTCTGATTCCCCACTGAGAAAACACCTCGTAGAAATATCTTTGTGCGAGTATCCGACGAAAGCAACACCCAAGATACCCCGCACAAATATCATCTCACAAATCAGCACATAATTGCACGGTAATACCGATACTCACGATCTTCTGAAAGCGCGCGCGTCGGGGAGATCGAAGCCCTTATGAAGGCAATCATCGCGGTTGCGCCTCGTACCACTTTTGCGTAGATATATTTACTGCTCCGAATTGGGTCGTCCTTCTTGACAACGAAGGTGCAGATGTTCCCGCCGTCAGCCTTCGTATCACCAGCGTCATCATAGCCGCAGAATACTGCTTGCGTGCCTAAGACGAATCACATAACAACCCGGGTTCAAACCCAGGCCCATACACCTACTCGTTGCGAAGTTCTCGTCATTGCTGAGCATCAGCGACCCCCTGCCGCTATTCACCGAGGCCTTCACCAACAAGTCGTTGAAGTGTATCGAAGAAGAGTCAGATCCATCATCCTTCGAGTTATCCTAAATAAAAAGGTCCCCGGTTCGATCCCCGGACGAGCCACATCTTTCATAGTGAACTATTGCCTGCTTCCACTTCCCTGCGCGAAGAGGAATGACAATCGCAACGCCTAACGAGCTGACTACATTCACCACACACCGGATCGAGACAGATTTGCTTCAACTACGTAGATCGGTCGCATCTTCTACTGCGCTCCCAAAGGTCCCCAGTTCAACTCCCAGGGCCGACATCTTCAAATTACCTCTCCCACGCTTTCCTCTTCTTCCTTCTTCTCCACCTTCTTATCCAACATAGGATTAGTATAAACAAATTTCTTCGCCATGTGAACCTTCTCATGGATCGGCACTCCATCTTGAACATGAGTCGACCCTAAGATACCCCATGAGAAACATCACTACCACCGCTTCAGTCACTATGCGCTCATATCCATCTAGGGGACGTGCGCGCCTCTAATGAAGTAAATTTATGCCGTTGCGCTCTGTTCATAACATTCTTCCGAGCGCCCCTCCATACACCACCACGATCCTCAGATCTTCTACCACTGCTACTACTACTACTACCGGTATCGCTGGACACCGTCAACGTAAACGTCGAAGGCACGGAGGCGTCCTCAACGCATTTGCCATTGGCTACAGCACAACTCTTAACAGTAAGGTAAATATATCCCATATCGCAGTTGACGTATTGAACCTGGAAGGCGTGCTCATACCACATTTCCCCAAATTCGGGATTACAACACCCCCTTACCTTGCCAGGATGGGACTGCGCATAGTACTTCATATTGGTAAGGAAAATCTCGTTGGACCCTTCCATCGTATTGAACGTATACCTTGCAGATGCCAGTAAGCGTTGAGGAATCGCAAGATTGCAAGATTACCCCCGAGGATCGTGACTATATCTGGTAGTGTCCGCGAATATCGCCAGACCACTTCCATCCTTTGACGAATCTCCTATTATAGAGAGTACCACTCTGGCATGCTTGGGCACCCAGTATCTGAAACGGCCAAAAGATACTCCTCAACTCAGAAACTCAACCGCTCAGCCAATTAAAAAATTTGATGTCAAAAAACTCGTAGTGCATGCAAGTCGACGCTTGCAAAATCCATGCCGGAAGATCCGTGCTTCAGTTCCCATCCGAACACTGCATAATACGCCAGCCCTTTTCGGTCACTGCTCCCATTTCGACAAAGATATTCCGCACGCTGATTACTCTCAATTCTCATCACGCATTCAGTGCGACGAAATTGCTACTTAGATGGCAATTTTAACCGGAAACAACGCGACCGTTACTACCGGAAATCCCGGAACTTTCTCGAGTCACTGATGGTCACAGTGGTCGGCTTGCCATCCTGTAGATCTCTGACCGTGCTACCTGAACATGGACAAATGCACGACGGAGGTTGACCCATCAATCGCAAGAGTACCAAGATACCCTCCCACAGAGCCGCCTAGCTCTCACCACTGGGTTTAACCATTGCACTCACTATGAAGATTTTCAATATCCCCAGTACCCATCACTACTGTCTCAATAACCACTTCACCTTAGTACCATAAGATACTCCACCTAGAACTGCATAGCTCTTTCAACTGGGTTTAACCATTGCGCTCACTATGAAGATTTTTTCAATATCCCCAGTTCCCATCACTACTGTCTCAATAACCACTTCACCTTAGTACCATAAGATACTCCCCCTAGAACTGCATAGCTCTTTCAACTGAATCTTATCACCGCGCTCACTATAAAGATTTTCAATACCCCCAACTGCCATCGCTGCTGTTTGCATTTCCTAGCGTCATACCAGCAAAGAAAATCCGCTGAGTTCCACCCCAACAACCTCCCCACCCGACTCACTTGTCGTGACTGTGAGCTCGAAAGGCATCTCAGAATTCTCATGCCAATCGTTAGGTGGCGTGACCGATACGTAGACTATTTCGCCCTGGCCAGCGTGGCCGTCCAGGCTGGACTTATCGATGGCGATGTGACCGTCGCCGTGGTCCTTCCACGTTTGACCGGTGGGCGTCGTGTCCGCTACGATGTGCGGTAGAGATCCCGACTGAAATAGAGCTACTGTCAGCGGATTTCATCGTAGTAAGATAGCAACAAGGTCGATCATAGTAAGATACAAATAAAGTC
The DNA here is from genome assembly GCA_013115135.1 of Perkinsus olseni. NCBI lineage: Eukaryota > Perkinsozoa > Perkinsida > Perkinsidae > Perkinsus > Perkinsus olseni. Next base: position 62,571 of record JABANP010000228.1, on the reverse strand, counting down.
CATGCTAGTAAGATACGCGCCAGGTGGTAATGCAAGGTACACGGCCGCGCTATGACATGGAAACGCATTGTTTATACTGAGATTTATCAGTATCCTGCAAGTCATATGATAATACAATAATTTCATGATGATTCCACGAGGTTGAGGTGGTACCAGACGGAACAAAAGATGCGCCACTAACTACCTGGACCTCCCCAGGTCTACTGGCCGCTTCCTTCACCGCATTAGCCGACACCGGATTGGCAGTTATTGTGAGATCAGTACCTACAAACTACGTTCACCAGGGATCGATCCGGGGACCTTTGGATTACCCTTATTGAAATAGGTGCGGAACTTCCTCACCCGCTGTGATCCCTTTCCTGGTATCACCGCATACATCGGCAAGCTCTGCATAACGAAAGGCCCCTGTGGACTCTGCGAAACAACCAGCCAGAACCTGTCACCGCGCCACAAAATTCGTCACCGCGCCACGAAACCCCTCCTACGTAGAAGCACTGGCGAAGAGCTTATTAGTCTTAACAACAACACAGAGCTCCGAGCCCGGTCCGAGTCCAGCACCGGTGAGCTGTTCATTCGTAATCGTCACCGTGTCCGGGCCATCAACAGCGGACACGGCCAATGACTGCTCACTACCACAGGCGTGCACCTATCATACCACTCCAATCGCAAATCGCAACTCACTCTACTACTACCATTAGATCGGTCTCTCCAACTATCTGTGCTACTGTGATGGTGACAGGAGGGACGGCGCCGTCGCTCGTCTCCGGCGCGTTGGGCAGAACCACCTGACCACCCAAAGTAGTGTGACACTTACGCGTATCACCAACCGGACACGATACTAATCCTCGCTACGATGTTTATTAGTCGGCTATTCTTGAAATTATTACGCCATCACCACGCAAGTCACGAGAAGCACTCCCGTGCTAGAGCCCTCAGTAGGGCCACACTTGGAAAGCTCTCAATCCAGCATCAATATACGCGCTATGTGTACGGCGCGCTAGGCGGTGAGACAGTCCATCCCTTAGTACCCGATACTCCCGGTGTCGGCCGAATGCCTCGACACTCTGCACAGTAGGGTACTCCATTAGCAGCGGCATCACAGGTTCCACTCCAAACTCAGCAGCATTCGAGACCACTCCAGTGAGCACCTGACCTCGTAACCCAAAGGTCCTTAGTTCGATTCTCCGCAGCGACACTTCTGTCCATTCCTTACAAAATCAGTTCCCTGGGTAGCAAAGGTCGTCACGCAGAGATAAAAGCGGCCATCCGACGACTTTGGCACGAAGTACCTGCAGCCATGACCGCCGCCCCAATAAGCCGTCACGCGCAACGAAATTCCCCAATATTACGTATCGTGTATCATATGATAACCTCCCTGGTTGGTCGGGGCGGCCTCCTTGTAAATTCTATCACGCAACTTCTGTTCATCAAATCCGGCGAATAAATTAGGATTGCCGGTCAGCCCGATGACAGCAGCCGTGGCTCGGATGCGTCTGGCGTCCGCCGGGACTGGACACGACCAAAATTACCCTATGAAAAAACCACCCCCCATTACTCTGAATATAACGGCAAAGCACATCACGGTGGGCAAGATCGTTGTAGACCAGGATACCCCCATCCAGTTCACCCGACTTGTCGTTCACCGGCGACGACCCTCCACCAGCGGCTGCCTCTTCCGCCTGAACAAAGCGTACTGCGCTGCCCTAGACACGAACAACGAAACGGCACACGAATTCGCTCTTCACATGATGACATTGCTTCCTGCTATGCCCCTAAGATGACAGTAGCTCCTGGAACTGTAACGAGGAAGGCAGCACAAGGCTGCCGAGGATCTTCCAAGCGTCAAATTAGCGTGTTGAACGCGACACGAACTAGCACCAACATTTTTCGTGAAGGTGTGATTTTCGTGATTCATTCGACCAAGTATTCCCGCTGCTGTTCCTCAGATGTGCTCTACATAAGAGCGTCCTCCCAGGGAACAACCACTGCTATTATGCTACTGAAAATTACACGTCCAGTTCCATACACAACGAAATAGTAATAATCAGGCGATGAGCACTCCCCCCATGAAAGCAGAAACGCTTTTATTCTACTGAACTTTACATGTCCACTTTCACATACCACAAATTGCAGCAATCAGACGATAAACAAAGACGGTCTTTTCACGTGCCCAAGGTACTGTAATAAGCTCCACGCTGCGGCCCGATTTTCATTGACGGTTGAAAAACCTTGTCGAACGGGAATCTCAGACGACGAAATACGGAAGAACATCAAATTCAGTGGAAATGACTGCTGACCCGATGGTGTCTACTCGGCTACTTACCGCGTCAGCTCCACATACCATTAACAGCAGCAGCAGCCACGTGACCGCCATAACAACAGTGTTCGATAAGCCGTACATTAGTATTCACACTGGTGGTATTGGAAGAGAGTAATCAAAGATACAAGGAAAATGCTGAGGAAAAGAGAGGCTGAGTGAAAGAGTGTCTAATACTTATTCTCAAGGAAATTTTTTTCTGGAAAAAAGAATTTTTTTCTCGTGGAAGCGAGATTATGCACATCGGCTATGATAGAATTTAAGAACCGCATGTAAAACATTTATCAGCTTCATCCAGCAAGACGCACGGCGCCGCCACGCAAAGCAGCAGAGCTAATCAATCGTTGAGAAGCGAGTCACAACTCAATCGTGTTTAAAAGTGTGCTCATGGTTTGACAACGAGCAACCAGCCGAACCACGAAATTATTGACTGAAAATTGCCCCAACCTGGGATCGAACCTGGGTGCGCAGCTCATGCTGGGAGACTAATCGGCGCTAAACCTCTGCTTGGCGCTATTTTTTCTCTCATTGGCGCTATTCTTTTTAATGTTGGGCGATTCCATTTTTCTGAGGGCTTCCGATATCCTGAGGATGGCTTTGGAGCTCGCCTCACACTACTGACCCCTTACACTGCGCGGCCTTCGGGTTTTAGGTGAAGGTCGCCCGAGGGGCGACCTGAGTCGGGCTTCGGGTTGTCGGGGGTTACGGTCAGTACTCCACTAGGTCTTGGTCTTCTTTTTAAACGCCAACCAGCCTTACATCGAGCTACGAACACGCTCGCTCTACAGCCGTGTTAACTTACTAGACTTCCTTATATTTATATCCGAGGCCGAAGAAATTAGCGCCAATGTGAGAAAGAATAGCGCCTAGCAGAGAAAGTTTAGCGCCGATGAGAGGAAAATTAGCGCCCGTCTGGAGTACCTGCCATAATAATAGTCAGCCGCAGTGCTCTTTACTAACTGTCACTTTGGTTCCCGCAGCTTCGTTTCCCTCGCTAGCATGCCATTCTGAGCTCACCGAACCGGCTTCGTGTTGAGGGCTCTCGCCTGATGGAGAGCGTTTTCCAATTCTTCTGGACAAACTTTGAGATAGCCAATGATTGGTGATAGCGCCAGAAAATGCGATCAACAGCGTATTGTGCGATTGAATCTATGGTACCATCGGAGCTGCCGAATTTGCTCAACCATGGGAGCACGTGCAGCATGAGACCCACTCAGGGTGGCAGACCGTCTGCCGCAGACGATAATCTCATTTCTGCACTAAGGACTTAGTAAGTCCGGAAATGAATGGCGAGCTCGACCTAGAGAGGCGGCACACACAGGAGTTTCACCCATGTTTACTCGAGGGAAGCCCTCTTGATTTACATGATACATGAACATGTTTACATTACATGGTCGTTTACATGGACCGACTGTTCTTTCTCTATTCACGGATCAAAAGCTTTCCCCGAGAATCTAGAGGTTATGTCCTCGCATAATTCTGTTTCAATGGACCGAAGAATCTGCCATCGAACATACGGATCGAAGAGGATACTACAGATCCGAGTCGAGAGTCTCGACTCGAGACAACACTTCGTACGTGGGCGAGTTTCGAACCCATCCTCACGAAGCTCCCTGCTCTAATCCTCATTCGTCCTGGACGAACCCCACTGTACACTCATGCCCCGACGACACTACACTCATTACGACCGTTCTACAATTCTTCAGGAGTCCTGAATCAGGACAAACCTTGGGCTTTCCACTATGCAATAGTGGACAAACCAATTTGGTAGGATAGTGGAAAGCATAAGACAGATAGTGCAACACTAGCAATAGGAATGCAGGCGACAGCGCGTTATGATATTGAATCCGTGCTGAACGCAGCCGGAATCAGCCTGCGGTGTTTGAGAGAGTTAGCGCAAGTGACACACTGCGATTCATCAGCGACATTGACTTGGATGCTGGGGAGCACGGCTGTCAAACTCTGGTAATATGCCAAACGAAGTCTTACATGAACGGGGAGATCAACTCATAGATTCATGCGTTATGATAGCTGATCGAAAGGCTTACAGTGTGCAGGACACGGTGTGCTGCATCAAATGGAAACTGCCTATTCAGATTAGGGTTGGATGATCCAGCTAGGATCAAGCCTATGATTAGGGACAGAATACGTCAAATTCCCACACTCATGACCTAAGACGAGTTGTTCCGGAGGTGCTATCGTTGGAGGTGCTCTATCCTCACCGGCAAGTAATACTTCTTTCGATATTCCTCTTCCGATTAGCCTCACTGAATTGAAAAGTTTGTAGGTCACAATGTTGAGGTTTATCAAAGGTGGTCGACTGTATATTCTTGCTGGAGTGTGCGGCCTACCGTGGGCCTCCCTGAAACTTTTCGCAGTAGCTTTGCAATGTTGAAGAACGCCATGAGCCATAGCCCATGACCTCTTATCGTGATTTATCGTGGTACGGGCAGCAACTTTTTGCGGCAGCAGACGACATCGATTTCCTCCATGGACTTTTTGATTCATTATGAATCGAGTTATGAATCATTCATAACTCTATGGCGTGGAATCCTGATGATTCCGCAGACTTCGTGAACGGAGGCACGGTCGGGAGAGTTAATTTAGCTGTCCTTGAGATGCCATTCCGCAGTGGGATGTGATAGAGTAACATTCACACCCTTAGGATCTTCATTTCGACTCCCTGGTCGCCACCCAAAGTTGTGAGATGCTGCCGGAAATTCCGGCCCGGAGTTCACCAGTCACGAGCATCAAGTCGGACCCTAATCTTCTCGTCCCGAGAGTCTGGGGTAATTAAATGCTCATCGAACTCCGAGCTCCACTCGTCGGTTCGGTCTGGATATTTGGTTATGGCGACCGGATATATCCGTATTTGTGACTTCGTGAGGCGAGAATGCCCATTGGTGAGGCGAAAAAATCCACAAGCATCCGGGTAGTCGAGATCGGGAAACCCCATTCGGGATTTCGTAGGATCCTACAGAACTATTGCCCAATGCGCAGTGATGGAGTTTGATCATCGAAAGTACAGTATATTGACTCAGTGTTACTGAGCACGCTATCTGGGCAGAAGGTTTCCGTGCTTTCACGAGGTCTCACTGAGCACACTCCAGTCTAGACTGCCGGTATCATTCACCGATAATATTGAACTGAAACTACCCCGATGGCTACCATATAGCGTTATTGTTAGCAGTTTCATTCCATCACGAGGATTCGTGTTGTCTTGCGGTCGTCGAAGGAGTATTGACTTCTGACAACGGGATAAACATGGAAGCCTACCTCCTCAGATACTGAGAAATTCTCAGTGAGAATTGTCAGTCGAAAATTGTTTCATGATACGAATTTAGCTCTGTTATCTGAATGAAGTTGATTCAAGAGGGAGAGTTATATAATGTAACTCAAGAATTCAATTTGAAGCAACTCAGTTCAGATATGGTCGAGATGTGGTACATAATAATCATCATTATCACCAAGTTCGGACCGAAGGCTTCGGAAGAGTATGTAGACTTCAAGATGAGGGTTGTATGGGTGAGTCGTAAATCTGTTATACTGTGCAGCGATTCAAACGCTGCAAACACAGAATAACAGAAACGCTGCGTTTCTTCGCAGGTACAGTCGGCCACGAGGTCTACAGATATTGTGAGTCCCACCGTCGGACAGTGGCGGTCTACAATGTAGACTCTACATGCTCACAATTCTCCTTTTAGTAAAAGGCTTTTATAGCTTCCTGCGCATCGCGTTCAGCCAAGTGAGGGCGGACAGAGCCGCGGTAACTCACTGACTAAGAATACACCTATTCAACATGTTAGTGCCATTTGCGACTGCCAGTCGCCGACTGGGCACGATTTCAGCAACATTCTCTGGTTGCGCTAGTCAATAGCGGCTATTGACGAATCGTGGGTATGGCTTTTTGCGAGCCTTCACATTTCGCTGAATTCGGATTCATTGGAATTTGGTTCAGTCATCGATGAGTACTACAGGAACCGTAACTGCAACCCTTGTTGAGTCAACAATGTTGACTCTGTGTGAGTTGACCAGTGACTGTGTGAGCAAACAACCCGGTTGTGTGTTCACACAGTCACAGGCTTTGCGCTCTTTCGGTTGGTACTGGGAGCTCAAGGACTCATGGGGAACGGATCGCGGCAGGCGATGTTGTCACCATCGCACACCATCTGGTGAGCGATATCGCTACGAAGCTTGGTGATATCTCTTATCTCAAGCCTTGAGACTGAAGCCTGAGTAGTGTAGAGTAGTGCAAACATTGATCCGTGGCTCGATCGCCCGCGCGGCAATCCCCAGCTGTTGGTGGGTGCCACCCACTGGAAAGCCCGAGGTCATTGGCCGGAGATCCGATCGGCAGAGCTGGACGAGTCGAGTTGATGATTTTCGGATGAAAAACTGCTACCGGGGCACGTCCTCGAATTAGGTTTCTCTTGAATCCTCTGTGAAGTCATTCGCGCGTGACCTGTTTGATCTCATTGAGATCATCTCAACAACGTTCAGTAAATTGTGGTAATAAGCATCGCCTGATGGAACCACAAATGATTCGGTTGTCGCTGGCAGTGGATGGAGGCGTCTTCTATAATTCACGCCTTTCTCACCGAAGTCACTGTGTTTGCCCTGTCTGCTCATCTTACGGGCCTCGACACCTCCCAGATACACGGGTGTTGAGTGAGAACTTATGGCCGAGCAACGAGTAATAGATGTTTCTATCTGGTGATTTTCATAACACAACTGCTCTGACCGGTGAGAGTCACTACACTGTTCGATCAACCGAGGGAGCATTTGCCGATCTTAGCTCAACGACTGAACAGGCCGAAAAATCAAGAAGGAAAGTATCCTCTGAAATCCTTTAAGAATTTCAAACCATCATTCTGGTAGAAATATTCTTTTAGTAGTCCGAGTTTGAAAAAGTAGGGTAGCTTTCGAGCAGTCATCATTCGGGTTCCATAGAGCTACATCTGTGTTATAATACGATGATCACACGCACTGCTCGCCCGGCTCGAGTTCCTCGGCCAGGAGGGGATAGTAAGCCTGCTTCAAGATGCCGCATTCACCTAGAGGCGGAAGATACCAGTGAATTTCGTAGCGCAGAAGCACTCACCTTCACCGCCCTCCCCGCGAATCATTCGTCCGTACCCCCCCATCCCCCACCCAGTACCCCAGGAGTTTTTGAACTCCCAGTAACTGCGGAAAGAACGGAGTAGGGCAAAAAACTGAAGCGACCAAACCTACTTCAAGGGCTTCTCATCCGTTCCATACCCAGTGATGAGGATGCTGTGTGAAATTGTGGCAGAATCGCAGTACTCGGCTGAAGCAAAAGTTGGTTAATCGAATCCACCCATACTTATGGCGCAGGATGATTGGGCTGTCATCAAATTTCCGATCGGCAAGTAAGGCTCACATTCGTAAATTCCACTCCTGTAAAGTTTGAAGTCCGCAGGATTGGCATCGATAATCGCAGACACTGGCTGTTTAGCGACGCCTTCCATCATCTCCTCGATGTCGCCTTCCTTGATAGGCCACCAACCCAGCAAATCGCCGGGCTGAATATAGGATGCTCCACGGAGTGACATTTCGAGGAAGCTTACCCGTACACACTGCTTGTGAACATCCCTAGTTATGTTTGTCTTGCAAGCCCCAGCTGCTGCGACGTAGGGGTAGGAGGACTCCGACACAATACCTCTCTCCTCGATGTAGTAATACGAATTCACTTGGAAGCCTCCCTTGCAGCCGCTAAATGGAATGAGAAGCTTCTCGAAGAGAAGCTCAACGGAAACCAGCCACGCACTCATTTCCGAAGGGGGAGGAGGAGCTGCAGTCGACTATTTGTTGTACTGACAACGGGACCAGCTTCTTCGTCTTGATCTGGAGGATGCCTTCAGTAGCCTCTGTAAAAGTTAACCAGCGACTACTAGCAAGGGATAACGAGAACACTCACCGGTAGCCGCCATAGCGTAGCAGCTGCCACAGCCATTCTGTTTGCGAACAGGAGCCACCGCGCCGGCACTCCGCCAATCCACAGCCTTGGGTGGAGCCAAGACTCTCAGTCTATTCTTGTGACGGATACCTTTGAACTCGTCATAACTAGACAAAGGCTTCTCACAAACTCATCCTCACCCTCTTCGGAAAGAGGATCGATAATCCTGGCGACTGGAGGTGAGATAGAGTCCTTGCAAACGAGCAGGTTGCTGAACTCCTCATCAGTCATCGCGGCGAACTCGGTGATTCCTAGTTTATATGACAAGCCTAAGGCAGCAACGCTCCTCAATCCTCAGAAGCAGTTAATGATAACACCGTTGCGCCCATTGACTTCGACTATGCGAGCATAGCTTTCTGCGAAAATGCCTCTCCTAAACGCATCTTCTGAGGAGTTGAAGTGGAGATGATATCTGTAGAGGGCGTAGTGTAGGTCATCAGCTACGGAATGGAACTCACTCCTGTTTGTACTGCTCATAAGCCTCGTCGATATCGTCGCCGGCTGAGAGCAGAACACATGAGATGAGCACAACGAGGGAGTGCATCTTATGTTGAAGTTAAAGCTGGATGAATCCCCAACGTACCCGCCCAGCTGCCCTGAGGACACGCACGCCGCTTTCGCCGTTGTCTCCACTCCTACGCCCGGTGAGAACTTGTCTACTTCGCTGTTCTCGCCTTTCTGACCATGCAGCGCCGGTTCCCGCGGTTCACAATGAAGACGGAAGTACGGGAAAGATAACCTCTGAAAACCCGAGACCATCAATGATGAAGCCATCAGTAGCTGAGCTAAACCAACTCACCACCAGACAGTCTGGCCCAGACTTCGGCGGCAAGATGTAAGTCATGCGGCGCAGTTGCCGCTAGCCGGAGGCCGATGGCTTTGCCATCGATGCAGGCTGCTGATATTCCACTATGGCGATACTGACACCTGTATCGGCAGTGATCGGTATTCGGTTTTACTGCTTAGCTTCGGGCTGCAACTTGCAATCGTGTAGAGGCCACACAAATGAACCACCCTGCCTCTTTTCCATTCAACGTGGAGCGCCGTGCTCCGGTGGTACTTCAAGTACTTCTGTCTGCTCTGTGCGACACGTTGTGTTTCCGGTCTTTCCGGTACGCGGCGAACTCCCTTCACTTAGGGCCCAGAGGGAGGGCTCAGCCCTTAGACCCCTAAGAGACATGGCGACCATACCAGGACAGCACTATGTAAAGGGAGTTTCAAAACTTCGTGAACAACTTTGAACTTTTGAAATTTCTCAACGACCGACCGTACGAAACTGAAACTTTGTGAGCTTATTGTCAATATCGTGAGGAACGAACATGGCGAAAGTGGCATTTCCGTTCGTGCTCTCCAAGGCGTGACCGCCAGAAGAGCTCATCACGTCAGAAGGGCCGTGGAACACTGAAATTTTTTCTCCTTCGAACTGATCATGTCTAGGGGTTTCCGAGTCCGCTGATTAACGTGAGATAAGTTTCCAGTCTCGTTTCTCACCCCAATGCCTCTCAATCAACTCAAGCCGAGCGCATCCCCACCAGCGTGAGATGAAACCGACAGGACACGGCATGCTCATTGGTCTCAAAAAAGAGAGTCTTCACCGGATGATGACAATGATGATGATGCGATCGAAGAATCTTCGATCTTCGACGAAGATTCGCCCCGGGTCTTCCACTCGGTGACCAATCTGCGCGGATTCTCCCGCCTTGCAGCCTGCCAGATGTGCACTTCAACGGACAGCGAAGAATCTTCCGAGGACGAATCTTCGTCGAAGATCGAAGATTCTTCGATCGCATCATCATCATTGTCATCATCCGATGAAGACTCTCTTTGGGACCAATGAGCATGCCATGTCCTGTCGGTTTCATCTCACGCTGGTGGGGATGCGCTTGGCTTGAGTTGATTGAGAGGCATTGGGGTGAGAAACGAGACTGGAAACTTATCTCACGTTAATCAGCGGACTCGGAAACCCCTAGACATGATCAATCTGAAGGAGAAAAATTTCAGTGTTCCACGGCCCTTCTGACGTGATGAGCTCTTCTGGCGGTCACGCCTTGGAGAGCACGAACGGAAATGCCACTTTCGCCATGTTCGTTCCTCACGATATTGACAATAAGCTCACAAAGTTTCAGTTTCGTACGGTCGGTCGTTGAGAAATTTCAAAAGTTCAAAGTTGTTCACGAAGTTTTGAAACTCCCTTTATAAGGCCCAGTCGGCAAGAATCGTAGCTCTCCACGTGGAGGCTCCACGTGGAGCGTTCTTGATTCTCATAGAACAGAGCCCTGTTGGGAGACCGGGACTCCCTACAGGGCTTGACAACGTTACGTTGTTGAGATCTAACAGGGCACGCGTGAGTAACCTCACAAACCATTCAGGAAAACCTTGGTCGGAGACGTTCCCGGAGCCCCGTTAACGGAGGAGCCTCGCCCACTTCAACTCACTTTAGCTCTACTTAGCGCAGCACTGCAACTTGCAGTCTGCAAGTCCTCAAGTGAGTGATAAATCAGGCAGCTGAACGGGGGTAGGGTGCGTGTGTGTGAGTTTATAGTCCAACGCCAGTTCCGGCTTAGTTAGGCTCTTGTCGATGTGCTCAGTTGGAGACTCTCTGTAGCGTTGACATGCCATGGGGTATGGTGCCAGGGTGTACCACAATGATCGGTTGAATTAGCGTTATAAACCCGCTAGAGGTGAGGATTGTATTTGCCAGCAGCTTGTCGAAAGCAACTTCTCAGGGAGCTACCGAGAATAGCTGCCAGATTTACGTGGAAGTGTCGGTCTACACCATTTCCCGTGCAAGTTTGACACGTGAGCAGACAAGAATGACATTGTTGAATCCAAGAATGACAATGAGAATTCAAGAATGCCAAATGTGATATCTGTGGATGCAAGTTTGACAATGAGAATTCAAGAATGTCATACCCATAATATGTCGGGTCCAAGATTGACACTGTTTAGTTCAACTTTGACAGGCCCATTTTTGTGGTATTCAAGATTGACAGTATTCCATCCAAGAATGACATTACACACCCAAGATTGACAATACGCATTCAAGTTCATTCATTCATAACTAGGGATGTTCACAACTTGTGAATCACAAGCAGTGTGTACGGGTGGGCTTCCTCAAAACATCACTTTGTGAAGCATCCCATTTTCAGCCCGGCGATTTGCTGGGTTGGTGGCCCGTCAACAAAGGCGACGGCGAGGAGCTGCTGGAAGGCGTCGCTAAACAGCCAGTGTCTGCTATTATCAATGCCAATCCTGCGGACTTCAAAATATACTGTACAAGATAGGAATTTACCAGTGCGAGGCCTCCGTTGTCCTTCGGCATCACCCATTCTGCAACTTGAAAGCAGTCCAATGTTCCTGAGCCACCAGAGTGGGCGAACTTGATTAAATAACTTCTGCTTCAGCCGATGACTGCGACTCTTCCAAGATTTCACACAGCGTCCTCATCACTGGGTATGGAGAGGATGAGCACGGCACGAAGTAGGTTTGGTCGCTCAGGTTTTACCCCTCTGTGCTTTTGCCGCAGATACTGGGAGTTCAAAAACTCCTGGGGCACCGAGTGGGAGATGGCGGGGTACGGTCGATTGATTCGCGGAAAGGGTGGTGATGGTGAGCTCTCTAGTGCTTGTAGCAGTGTGCTAGGAAACTCACTTGTATCTTCCATCTCAAGGTGAATGCGGCATCTTGAGGCAGGCTTACTATCCTCTCCTGGCTGAGGAACTCGATCCTGGCGAGCAATGCGTGTAAGGGTCGAATTATTAGACCGATTATCGGTCACCGATGTAGCTGTATGGCCGACACCGAATGACTGCTTGAGAGCCGCCTTTTTTGAAACTCTTAAGAAGTCTACAAGAGGAACTTTCCTTCTTCTAAATAAGTTCTTCAGTATTAGGCATATCTGGCCATTCACCAAAGAACGACAATTGTCACCTTTTGTTGATCGAGTAGACAATATGACAAATCTTTCCATGAAGAGCAGTTGTGTTATGAGAATCAAAATATGGAAGCATCCATTGTTGCTAAGCCAATGCCTCGAAGGCTCCAGGTTAAAGGCATCAACTTGTGTGGAAACATACAGTAGTCACAGGTTTTGAGTCCTACGCTCTTCCCGTAGGTACTGGGAATTCCGGACTCGATGCGCTTGCAATTCACCGAATCGGTGACAGCGATGAGCTCTGTGTTATGTTATGCACTTCCCGTAGCCTCGGCTTCAACGCAGGAGCCCACGCCCGCCTCAGGCCCGTCTATCCACTCACCCAACATTGTCTATGAAACTGTGAGAATTGTTCATGCATGAGCTGCTGCTGGCCGGGCTTCTCGAATCTTCTGAATAACGCCTTCAGCACCAACACGGCTGGCTGCCGTGATCTCAATGAGCCCAGCTCGAACGATGTGGTCCAGAGTGTGACGCAGGTTCACAACTAACATATATAGGGTGACGAAGCTAGTAGATCTGACATACGCTCATTGAGAAGTGCAGTCATCTCTTCTTCCTCGAATTTTTCATAGACAAACTCACAGTTGATACCTTCAAAAGAACACTGTGCGCTACTTGGAAGGGGCTAATAGCGACCATCACTTATGTGCAGGTAGCGATATTCTCGGCCGGCCTGAGGTCCCCCGGCTTGGCTCGGCACACTACCGAGGAGCTGCGAACACTCTTGCGGGAACGGGAAATCTGAGAATGGCCACCATCCAAAGTAGACGTTGCCAACTCTGCTCCCTGAGCGACGTTCACCTTCAGCGTCAGTCCGACTGAGACCGATGCTGAGGCACTCCTGATGACTTGGGCTGAGGGAAGCTGCAGAGAGGACAACCTACATTTGCTCTTCACGTCAGTTAACGACATCACCTTGCGATTGAATCGCTGCCTGCAGCAGGGCCCATCCAACATTCGGATTCACACGGCGTGCCTGACAGAATCCCTCGATCGATTTCTGCAGCAACAGGCTCCGGAGCCAGCGATGGCAGTCTGACCGGTATCAGAGAGACCAATCCGACGACTCTGCGGTGAGGGTCAGCCCATGTCGACAGGTTGGGATGGAGCAAACTGCAGCTGGCCGCTTCGGCGTCTCCACTTGACTTTCGATTAACTACCGACCTGAATGACCGATCGAAGAAACACGTCGAAGCACGGATTTTTCGGACTGCAAGATTCTCTCGAGCCACGATGATAGCATTCGAGTCCTCGACTGGAGAAGCTCCGCTACAGCGTTCTTGTCGCGGAAGGACCTGAGGTCATCTCGACCCGTTAGAAGCTATCCGATACGATGTGGGCATGGTGCGGTAAGGGACAGGAGAGTGTGTGTTACCGCGGGAGTCTCAGACGGATTCCGATTGAACCTTCCAGTGGTGTGATGTCCGAGAAAATATCCTGCAAAATCGCGTTGGCGAAATTGGTCACAATGCTTGGCAGAATGTACGGGCCTGAGAGGAGCACTAATGAGGACCTGTCGTTGGTATCTGCCTGTTGTGGTGTCGCAGGCGCGCACGCCCCACATCGTAAAATCGTTTTGCGCTAGTGATTCACCATGAGACTGCTGATAGTCAACTGACACTAGCTTCTGCGGTATTCATCTAATTATTGGGATATCTCGATAACACTACTCGGACCCGATTTCTGTTAGGCAGTAAGATTCGAAGAACTGCCCTTCCGTGAGGCTACGTGCCATCATAGCTACACCCCTTTCCCCCGGGTGCTCAGCCGCATGCACTGGATTGAGCACAGGAAGTCACGAGCCTAGCAAGATTCAGAGATCGGCCAGAGGCTCCCACTCACAGTGAATGTCAACCTGCACAGCGTGGTCGGCAGTCCACGTCAAGGCGTACGATACCGAATCCAAATCTTGCACGACCGTTGGAGTCGGTGGTGGCGACTTGCCAGCTCGGCACGAAGAGAAGCACTGAGACGGCATCACCAATGGGCTATGAGCGAACGGCCTGGGAGCGGTCCCACTTCCTCCAGCTTCTGGCCGAGTACTGAGTGCTCACTGTAATGAGGAGACCTCGTCAGGGCTGAGTCGCTGATGAAGCTGTGAGCACCCGCCATTACACTAATTGCTTCACTCACAACTACAACCGACACATCAGTTGTCAAAAAGACGCCATCAGACCACACACGAAGGATGTCGCAAAAGCAGCCAGCGCGTGAAGCGAACGCTCGTTCATGAGTTACTGATAGGGCAGCCACTGCTCGCTTGATTATGAAATTATACGACCACCAAGCGACATGACTGTCAGCGGACCCCCCCCCCTATGACAACGCCAGGCCTCAAGAGTAGGAGCCCGAACGAAGGCTAATACATTTGGTAACAGACTGGAGAAAAGTTACCAACAGCCACTCCTCTGAAGAAATCAGATGGATTCGAGAAAACAAAAAACAGAAGTTAAAATGACCGTATCGAGAGCAGCACCAGAATGGTCTAGAAAGCTATAAGGACCCAAGGCCTTCAGCTAAACTCAATGATGTGATAATTCTGACTCAGTATGGTTGTCCTTCGGCTCTGCTCGACCTTGAGAGGGAGAGCCCCTTTCCTTCTCAGCGGCTTCGATGACTGCAAGAGTAGTCAACTCGCCGCTCGGGGGAACTTCGCGGTTCAGCAGAGAACCTTCAAGAGCATTCCATTTCTCTGCAAACTTGCCTAGGGCGTAGGCGGTGTGGTATAGCTGGAAGCACTGCTCGGTTCTCAATGACTCCGGTATCTCGCCTCTCCCCAGCACGGCCGTAACGAAGCGCTCACGAATGTCGAGGAAGTTGTCGATGAAGTGCTGAATGGTGACGTGAAGGTCATCAGGCATGCCCTGCTGACCATCGTCCACAGCGCCGCCAGTCAGCCTGTCATTCATACGTCTAGCAGAGACTCTGAGAGCCTCCGAAAACTGCGAGACCTTTTCCCACATTGGGCGAAGGAATCTCGAGAACCGATTGACCGAGTCGCTGTCAGCAAGAATTGGGTGGCTATCAAGTGTCGTGACGAGCACGGAGTTATACAAGCTGACGCTGTACTTCACAACCAGGTCGATAGCCCCTTGCGCCCTCAGCACGTCTTTACTCACCTTCGGGATAGCGTGTGGTATCTTCCCGTAGACAACGACCTCGGGCTTAGCGTCAGCAGCTAAGTCGTGCATCGTTGCGACGTTCTTGAAGATGTTTAAATCCAGAAGAGCTTCCTCGCTGTAAAGGCTGCTGCTGGTGGTGGTGGTGGTGGTAGCGTCTTCCACCCTCCGTCGGCCTGCTGATTCAGAAGTAGCGCTCCTCGTGCGAACCATGTCGTCCAGGGCCTTGCTCAGCTTCTTCGAAATTTGCACCAACGTATCAGCTGATACCCTCCTGAGCCTTCTAGAGGCCATATCGGGGAAGAAGCAGGCCGAGAAGAAGGATGTGGCCAGAGTGCCGCCGAAAGTGAAAATGAACCGCCACGCCGCTTGCTTCAACATAGTGTCATCGCCAAGGGGAGCTTGCACCGAGCTGAAGCCGACAATATGCCAGGTAATCGAATACATCCAAGCGGCATACCAGATGCCTTTGTACAGACTCACCAGTTTCGCGCTGAATGTGACCATGACCAGCTCACAAAACCAAGCAGGCCTATTATGCGGGGTTGATAGCAACACAGACTATCGCCATACAGGCTCCAAGGAAGGTGCCGATGATACGGTAGTTGCCTTTAGACGAGCGAAGCGCCAGCGGTTGGCATGAAGCACACAAAAGTAGGGATGACCGAGCAGAAGCCGTGATAGCCAACGTTGGCGCTGTAAACGGTACCGACGACCATTGGGAGGCAGACAAAAACGTAGCAACACTGCTGGCGAATAGGATACTGGAACCTCTCCCAGAAAGTATGGGTGCCTTCGTTGTCATTCCAGAATGGCTTCTTCCACCACCCAACGACTCCTTTCATAAGCTTCTTCGCCAGACGGGTAACGGTCATACTTGCCGTCTCCTGAAGCATGAACAGATGAGCGCATGGACCTAGGCAGCTATGGTGGCTCGAGAAAAGTCGGATGGCATAGTGAACTTACAGCGTTTTGCAGTTTCCTTTGCCTGGTGGCTTCGATGATCTCTTCGATCAGCGCCTTGCGGAAAGCCTCCGTAAGCATGGCAACGTAAAGCATCGTGCCCACGGCGTAATGGAATCTGAGTAGCTCCCCGGCCGAGGGGAACTCAATGTGTCCCCGAGCACACTCAGCGTTGCTCTTGGCGATGCACTCAAGTAGGTAGCTCTGACAATGCCTAGCCTGGTCGTCGAGATCATAAGAGCTGACTTCAGCGTTGCCGTTGGCACAGTCACGGAAGTTATTGGAAAACTGCTATGCGTAGATGGGTGAACTCAGCACAGAAGGGCTTCCAAACATAGTCAATCATGGCTTGGCTGAATTCCCCTTCGGCAAGACAACCTTGTAGTGATGCAAGCTCGCTTGTAATGGCGAAAGCTCTTGCCTGCACCTTGGGAGGAAGAGGTACGCTGACCAGTCTCTCAACTGCCACGTCAAGGTCGTTGTAGTAAGTGGCAGCGGCTTCACAGCCAAAGGTGACATCGGGGAAGCGGCCGCTTTCGTGTTCGAAGACATTCGCTGCTGCATCAGCGAACTGGGCAATGGGACTGGGGCCCGGTTGGGGTAGGAGGTGAGTAAACTTCAATAGGGTGACTACACCGCACGTCACGACGAAACCGAAGGTAACCCAGATCCCGGCCACGGCCAAGCACATATACAAATCGCCTGGTGGGTAGAACATACCGCCCAGTGTAGAAAGTGTGAAAATCCCCTGAGGCATTATCCAATCACTCAGCTTGGTGTTGGTCGGCTGAAATGATAGGGCCCAAAACCACGACTCGGGCAGGAATAGAAGGAGTGACCACATGCGACACCACGGCCCGTCGTCAATAGCACTGGCGATGACGTGTACCAAGCAGGCGTTGCCAATGCCAAGCCAAATACCGAGAACGGCCTTCGAAGATGTGACCATGAACACCTTCCAGTTTAGCATCATCATCGTAGCGCAGAATGGCGCGAGGAACTGAAAAGGAACCCTGGACACTGTCTAGTAGACAGCACCCCTACTGCGGAGGCAAAATTGTAGCAACTCGGGCACACTGTAGCACATCAGCGTTTCGGGCAACATGGAGAAACGCCGATACTGTCATACGAATTCACTACCCGCGCCGCCAAGGTGTTAATGTGACTAAAACCTCTGGTCTCCGAGATGGGGCAAGGCGCGGTACCAAGCTAGCGTCGGAAAGGTCGACAGGACCTCACGACGGCAGCGAGGGAAACGCGAAGGCAAACTGTGCCGAGGCCGAAGGCGATGCTGCAAGTGGCGATCGCGGTCCGGCAGGCACAAGTTGCCTCTCGAAGACCTCGGTTAAAAAAAAGAGAGAGAGCGTCAGGGGAACGACGCTCGACTTCCGAGCCGTTAGCAAGCACCTGATAACCCAAGCCGGTAGTCAGGGTACTAGCTTGCTAGCGTGGGAGGCACAGTCGGGACACTAGGTGTCCCGCTGTGCACACAATATAACACAGCATCTCTCCGCGCCGGTTTTAATCTAGATAAACTACTCGTTTATCCGCTGAAAAAAAGGTCAAAGCGAAAGAGGACGAATAGCGATGAGAAGCTTACCCCAATAGTGGCATATAGTTGATTCTTAGCGGGTTTGAAAAAATAAGGGAACGACGCGATTGCAGCACAGATCATGGCGAAGAATGCCGTCCATAGTCTATAAGCCGAGACCGAAGGTTGGGGGGTGGGGTAAGGCATATCGTGTAGTAATACTCAACCTGATTTCAGAGAACGTCACACACTGCACAGTTCCGTCTCTGAGTAACTTTCACAGCACAATAGCTTTCGCTAAGGACCATGTTGGCTTCAATCACAATGACAAGTATGTAGGCTCACGCTTACATCATGCCATTCTGGCCGAGTCGTGGGTCATAGAGTCACTAATACCTACGCCCAAGTTCGAATATCACATGCCACATCTTTCCCCTGTCCTCATCTTTTGTGCGCTACGGCAACACGGGACCAACATACGCTAAGCGGTCGGAAGTCGCACGCAGGGTACGGATTCAATGAGTATCAACTTGAACTCAGGCATATGAAGAAGGCGTCTTGAAAACCCGTTCTTGTTTACCATTTGTTGAGCAGTAGGTTTCCAACATCGTGCAACACTGTTGCAACAACAGGCGCGGAACAAAGCGCAACCCCGAGGGAGATGCAGGAGGCGGTCACTAACGCAACACCCACTGATGTAATACAACACGCCAATCGTACGAGATACAACCACGTGCTGCCTTGTCGGCAGCAGGAAGGATGTGATATGCTGCACTATTTACGAAAGGAGTGGTATGGACATACACTGTACACCGCAGCTCCCTGAGCAGCTGCCAACTAATTTGTGCCAAACTATTTATGGCGACAATAACGTCATGCAGCCGAGAAGGGCGGAAAAATATAAATACAAATATAATAAAGGCAACAATAAAGTATAACGACCCAACGATTCTACATAAACGGAAAAGATCCAATCTTGGAATCTTGAACCAACTTGAATTTCCTCAAATTATGGCTCAGGCGTCCAGGGCTTTGAAGTAGTGTTACTTTCTCTTGAGCTTACATCCATCTCGAAGTCAGGGCTCTGTGGCACGCGGTCAACTCTGTATATGCTGTCGGCAAGTTGAAGATAGCATTCGTACCTGCCACGATGATCGCCATGAGAAACTGGGGTTTCGGATAAGACGCGTCTTATTACTCAACACGGAGAGGTGTGGTATCGTAGTGATAATGTCCAGCAACCTTATCGTTAAATCCATGTGTATGAGAAGGGCGAAGATCGAGCTCAGCAGGAGGGTTCGTCACGACTGAGAAAAAATGCTCTTGCCGGGTATAGAACCCGGGTGGATGGCTTACAAACTGTGTAGTTCGTAAAGGGCGTATCGGCTTCCTTCATCCTCAGCCATTCGGAGTCGATGAATTTCTGAGATCTGATGGGCTTCACTGTAAAGTCGTGCATTACGTGAATCATCACTTTCCCTGAGCAGCAAAAATCTTGCAATCTTGCATTTCCTCAACGACCCCACAAGTACCTTTCTTAACGAGTACGACTCCTCCCAGTCCCAAAACAGTGCGAGGAAAGGCGGCCTCCAAAATTGACTTCATCGTTTCCACGATATCCGAGCCGACCTCAGGATCCATCCTGGCGGCCGCATGGACCCTCAAGACCTTCCCTGGGGCGCCGGTGCACTTGAAGACGTTACACAAGGGCTGAAGACACGGACAGCGGAATACTGTCAACAACAAGAAAAGAGGCCCGACAAAGTGTGGCGACAAAAAAACCATGCCCGGGATGATTCGCTAGGTTCGAGTGAATACGCGAGACACACGCCAACGCACCGAAAACTTCGCAAAACAACTGTGAAGAATATGGCGACGCTGAGGGTGGACGAAGCGGCCGTTGCCATCGCCGCTGTTGCCTACGCTTATGGAAGCAAGCGTCTGTTCGAACGGAGCTGCGCCGAGCTCAATGTGGCAAGTACTTTCGAAGTCAGGGCAAGAAATGATCTCGCGCACGGACTCAACTTTGACAGAAGATTAACTAAAAATCCCCCTACGCGGTCAAAAACAATATTGAAATTTCGGGGCGATAAATTCCATACCGTAACTTTCCAGAAAAGTGCAGGTGAGGCGAGGGGCCGAAGAGTATTGTTCTTTTAGTCGATTTCTCCTCGGAAAAACTAGAACGTCAAATTACGTGCCGTTCATTAATGCCTTATGCATGGACTGCATACAGTATGTCGGTGTGATGAAACAAACCCATAGAAAACTAAAAATCTGTGAACAATTGGTCTTCACGTAGAGGCCATAACGATTGGAAGCACACCACTGAGCATACCAACGGCCTCCTTGGTCGCGCTGCTTACCCCGGAGAGGTAAGAGTGGTAGTTCTTTTTCTCTGGCATTGAGTCCTCGCACACAACACCGCACGCGGTGTGGGGTTCGCCTTCCTCAGCACAGTTAATCGCCAACTCGCCGTTCTGATAGAAAAACCGTGAAAATCCGCGGGGATACGAACGGGCAGACCAGGGATGACAACAGATCGTCATTGACAATGACTCGTTGTATGCCTTCATTGAACGCCATGGCGGCTAATGTCGAAGCTTGCCGGATACAAGTGTCAAAGATACGCTTGCGAAAAATCTTCCCAACCCGCCCTACCTGTCCGGTGACCGAGTAAGCACAAGCACCGGCTCCCAGTATGTGGAACTCCAGATGGGGCAGTTGTTGGTTGTGATGAGCCGAACGCTCTGTTGGGCTGCCGGCTGTGGAGGAGCCCGTGCTTGACGGAGGGTACACTGATGAGGGGAGAAGATGGTATTAACAATGATAAACAACAGCAGCCCGACGAGGGATCATCCACGACTCACTCATACCATAGCAGCGACAAGGCGACTCAGTCACAAGTCAGTTCGCCCTTATTCCGGACTATCACGCGATGAGTTGAAGTGGAAAGCCCGGAAGACGTTCATTTTACCCGTGCTCTCAGCGTCACCATCCATGTGACCGTGGTTGTCCACGATCGAGGCAATCTGGCGCATATCATATTCCTTGGTGATGTCCACCTTCGGATACAGCAGAGCGCATCCGCCACAATCGACGACGGAGCCTTCGCCCGGGCCTGATGACACGGCCAAGGAGATTGCCGGAAGATCTTTATGGATGGCCGAGCTTACTGCCAAGACCTGGCTTCGAGCAAAGATACGGGGCCTCGCGGAGATCGGGACAGTCGACGACGCTCACGTTGATCTGGGAGAGGGAAAATTACCACAAGTTTTACGGAAAATTTGGTACGTTTTTGAAAACCTTGGCGAGACCATCCCGCAGTGCATCTACACGGCAACCTCGTCAATCGACACTTCGCTCTTCAGCGGATACACCTGATGGCCCGTGAATAGAGCTGGGCAACCGTACTAAGTTTGAGGAAAGTACGGTACGGAGTACGTCTCAAACTGTCAACCTAGTACGGGTACGGAGATCTAGTACGTATTAACTATATTAAACAACGCATACGCGTATTAAATTACGCCGTACTTCAAAGTACGGCGTACTAGTACGGTACTTGGGAACCGCTGCGACGGGTAGTACGGGTACGGAGCCGTACTCGTATCACCCGTACCGTACTCTGTACTAGACCGTACCCGTACTGTCGCCCACCTCTACCCGTGAACTCCGCCGTCCATTCTTGAGTGGGTTGAAACGGGCGAATCTTACCTCTACTGGAAGGTCCTTGGGTTGCTCCTTCCCGACTGGGCCGAATGAAAATTCAGTGGAAGCTTCTGTTGTGCCATTCATTGCTTGACGACGACTAAAAAACAACTGGGGGAGCAATGAGTGGGGAAATTGGTAAGTGCAATGTGTAGCAGGCGGGCACAGATGTTAGCGTTGAGGAAATGTAAGTGAGCAAGATGAGCAAGTGGCAGACGTATCCTATCCGTCTTGTCTACGATAGCCTCTAGTCTCTGTCGAGGAAGTGCCACGAGCTCTCTTGAGTGTATTGTTGGTCCAAGAGGTAGAAAATCGCTCGCTTAAAGTGGGTGAAAAATTCCCTTTATCATCGTGTGGGGTGAAGCGGCTGATCGAGCGACGTTTGGTCGAGGCTAGAGGGCCGGTGTGAGTAAAGTGATGCGTTGTGACGACTTCACGCACGATTATGGCAGGTCAGCTGGGTGTTACTGAGAATCGATGTCAGAAATGATTCTTACACGTAAGGTGTGGTTTCTACAACGATTCTGAGTTTCAGAATTGTTCGTTCGAACGACCCAAGGGTGTGAACTCACCACTACCATTGCGTAGCAGCGATTTTGCTTCCCGTTCGACCTCCTTTCGCGTCTCCAAAGGCACTCTCTTTGCGGCTTGAGGTCGAGTAAGATTCATCGAAGGGTTGTTGTTTGTCAATAATGTCGTTCCTTCGGAAGCGGAGTAGTTCTATGACGTCCGAAGCGTCCAGTGTCACCATCCAACGCTCGAGACGACCGTCACTGAAGTCGTCGCTGGGCGTCCACACTCCCTTCCCGATCGCGGAGCTGCTGCCGAGCAAATTCTACTTTACCGTGACGGACGGCGCGGCTCTGCAAATCAACCCTGTCCCGCAAAATGGCTGCGCAAAATCCCAAACTTTCACCGTCGACCATGAGCTTGTCTATGAACCCTTCGCCTCTGATTTCGGCCCTCTCAATTTGGGGATGCTCCACAGTTACTTTGAAAAGGTAGGCGGCTGGTCTCGCCCGCCGTGTGAAACCGTCGGCGGTTTTTCGCCCAGGTTCGAACGTTTCTGCAAGGCAATCGTCCAGTCGTCCACTACAGCTCAAACGATCCGAGGAAGCGTACGGAGGTGGAGGTGAATGATGGTTAGACGTTATGTTGTCAGGTGCCAACGCAGTCTTCCTGGCATGCGCGTATCTTGTGATTCACTGTGACGTCAAACCGAAGGAAGCGGTAGCGAGAATAGTTGCTGCCGGCTTCAACACGTTTCTGCCGTTCCGTGACGCTAGCAGCGGCCCGTGTTCCTACAAGTGCACGGTAAGTCGGATCTCACAGCGGAGTTTTTGCTGGTGATTTTCGGTGATCAGATTGTCGACTGTCTGGAGGGCTTACACAGAGCGTGGCGTCTCGGTTGGTACGACCCGTCCACCTTTGACAAGGAGCAATATCATTACTACGAGAAGGTCGACAATGGTGACCTCAACTGGATCATTCCGGGCAAGTTCATCGCCTTTGCTGGTCCCCATTCTGATCGACTTGACGGCAACGGTTATCTCGCCCTCATGCCCGAGGACTATTACGATGTCTTCAACGAGCTTGGCATTTCCCTCATCGTCCGACTGAACAAGAAGTGTTACGACCGCAGAAGATTCACCAACGCTGGCTTCGCCCACGCCGATTTGTATTTTCCGGACGGCAGTTGTCCGCCTGATCAGATCATCAGCACGTTTCTGTCGTTGTGTGAAAATGCGCCGAGTGCTGTCGCCGTTCACTGTAAGGCCGGGCTCGGTAGAACCGGCTGTCTCATTGGCATTTATGCGATGAAGCACCACGGGTTTCCGGCCAGAGAGTGGATTGGTTGGAACAGAATTTGCCGCCCAGGCTCGATACTAGGCCCCCAGCAACAGTTTCTGTGCGACGTTGAGCGAATCTTTCTTCGAAGATCGTCAGTGACGGTAGGTCGGTCATTGTCAATCTGTGACCAACGGCAGCCGTTGAAAGTCGACGTTCGTTTGAGTCGTGTTGAAGCGAAGGAGGACTTCGGTCAGGGTGAGAGGCTGACAAGCGCGAAGAAGAGTGGGCAACTGTCGAGGAGGTTGAGCTCTGATTCTACCCTTAGTGGACCCCATGTGCCCAACTTCTTTGGACGATTTTTGTGATCTGATTTTTCTACATTGGGATTGATGAATTTTGATGTTGCGGAACTATTCGTTAACTCTTTCTGGTTACCATGCCATGGGCGCTTCGTCGCCGCTTTACTGCGCTTGTTGATGCCTCCGTGTCTCCTGTTGTGTTGGTAGTTCCCAGGGTAATCATATTACGGTAGATAGGGAGGAAGAGGGTTGTTGTTTTTGGTTACCTTGAGTTGTCTTGACCACGGTGTGCCGGAAATCTCTGAAGAATTACCCTGGTGAAATGAGGGTGTTCGAACGGCTCCGTGGAGGGTTATGATGGGAGCAAGCCGACGGAGAAATTCCCGGGCTTGAATTTGTAGTTGATTCGGGCGATGGCCTACTGACTCGCTTTTCCTGATCATCTGTACTACGTTCGCGCCGTAGGGCAATGCAGGAAATCTAGATCTGAATTGCAGTGTAGCGACCTTGAACGAGCGGATCTTGGTGGAGGGAACAACTTCTGCTGAACAAGGGCGAGCAGCACCATCGGGCACTTGTATACAGCCTTCTCGAGCCCTCAATCGCGCTAGGTGTGTTTTTGATAGTTGCAGTCGGCTAGCCTGTCGTAGTAGTTGCTGTGTTTTTTTTGAATTTATGAAGCCTGTTTTTGAAGCATCCATTCGCGCGTTACCGATCGTCGGGTCGAGCAGGACCTACCCAGTGAGGAGAGTATACTGCATTGGACGCAACTATACCGAACACGCTATAGAGGTGGGCCTCGGCATCTTGGGGACGGGCGGGGTTGGGCCATTGCGAAAGCACGCAGCCGAGGTCGATTATGCACTTTCACAAATCTAAAGATATCTTGTAGGAATATCACTGAAGGGATGAGGAGATATAACTTGACAGTAAAGGAAGGATGAACATAGTGAGAAAAGTGGGGAGATAGATCTTCTGTGATTATGGGGAAATGTGGTATGAAATTTCCATAATGGAAATAATAGTAATTAATATTACAAGTACTTCCGGCATAAATGGTCGCGTGGATCATAAATCCTAAAGCATAAATCGTTAAGCTAGGTTGAATGCCGATACAAATGGTCGCGTCGCTCCGCTAGTGATTGGTAGCACAGGGGATATTAAATGTGAACCGTCGCATTTTCCGCCTCTCTACAACAACGTAGCCTTCCCTCAGATGAACGCTGACCCCACTCGAGAGCCCCCTTTCTACTTCATGAAGCCATGCGACGCGGTGGCGCCCCCTGCTGAGGGATCCACACTCTTGGAGTTGCCCTACCCGAAATGTAAGTCCCCCTTTTCCCTATGGTCTATACCAAAACTTCGTCAACTTCGGTGGTCTGGTGCTGACCGAATGGCTGTGAAGGGCGTTCAGTAGCGGCGATCTGTTCCCCTCATTCCCACTTCGAGCCAGGTACGGAAGACGTCCATCATGAAGGGGAGCTGGTGGTGTGCCTCGGCCCCGGTGCTTCTTCTGAGGTGTGTGAACGTACCAAAGATGATGAAGAGCTGCTCAGGCAATGTGTTTTCGGTTATGCTCTTGGCATTGACCTCACCAAGCGAGATGTCCAGGCTAAGGTAGGAGGCCATCAGCAGCAGCAACATCTCCTATCGCCGCAGCACCCCGAGTGGCGATGGCACACCAATCGTTGGCTTCATTATCTATGTGTGATTTCATAGTCCAAGGCGGCAACCGAAGTGCTCATTTCCTAGGGGGCTTCCTGCGCAAATCGATATGCAATGATAATCAAAAGCTTCTTCTCTAGCCTTACTGAAGGGAGTGCGTTGCTTCGCAGACTTCGAACCATAGCCTGTTTTCGATCAAGCTTACAGCGGGTTTCTGCCGCAAAATTCAGCGGTATTCATCAACAGCTGCCACCGGGAGTCTCCGATGGAAAGCGATCTTGAACGACTCAGGCCAAATCGATGCGGAGACCTTGGGAGGAGTCCAAGGCCTTCGACCACTCGGCCCCAATAAGCCCGGTGTATCCTTTGCGAGAGCCTTTGCCGTGGGCCACCTCGTTGCTTCGCTTGATGTGAGTACGGGGACTTCGTCAACTGCCGGTTTAATAGGGTCCCTTCAGGGTGAATGGTGAAGTCCGACAGGAGTCCACCCTGGACAAGATGATATGGCCGGTGGCTGCCATCATCCGATACATCGCTGAGAGAAACGAGATCGCTGCAGGAGACTTGGTGAGGAGAAGAGAGAAGTTTCCCGTTACCCATTCATTTTTCGCGGTATTCTAGTGCGCTTCAGCCCGTCTGTGAGTAAAGCTTGTGTGAGTTCGAAGGCCAATGCCATCACCGGCTGAGTTAGTCATCGTGATGACGATGAGCTCATTGGGCGCTGATCAGCAACCCAACCTGTCGGCCCAACGCACTCAGTTAGGGACTCTCTGTAGCGATTGATACCCATTGCAATCAGACGGTTCGTAAAGAAGCTGCCCTCAGGGGAAGCAGAAGCACGGCCGTCCATCTTTTTCATGCGATCATATTTTTTCTGTTTTTCTGTCAGATTTACACCGGCACCCCAGCAGGCGTCGGCCCGCTGCGTGTTGGAGATCTTTGCCGAGTCCAGCTTGTTAAGAAGGATGATACGGCCGTACCCGTCTTGCCCGGGGTCGAATGCTCTCTGCGATTCGCTCAGTGATGCTCAGTTTTTCTCATAATGATTTTAGTGTTCGTGTGCAAAGTTGGTGACTAGGCGGCCCGGGTTCGATCCCCGGGGAGGGTATTTTTATCGTCATTTTTTCGGGAGACTCCTAGAAAGGATCCGCGTCCCTGTCTATGACGCAGAGTTTCTTAGTAACCCTATCGTGGTCACCTGGGTAGCAATTTCGTGGCGCGTGACAAATCATCATCAGCACCAGCCACTGCAGTATTGTTTTCTATGTTATCTAACTCCTTACAGCCTCCCACAACGCCCACCACTGGCGATACCACACCAAGCCGGAATCGGTCGCCTCGGATACCCCAGGCAATCGAAGGCAGACCGCCAAAACAATCCCCGCACTTCAAATTCGTGCTTGCCGTCCTTGCCACCATCCTCTCCATCTACTGCGGCTTCGTTTTCGGTCTGTGGTGGCCGGCCCTCGGCAGCAGCTGGTCCCACGCCATGCTGTTTGTTTTCAACTCCTTCGTTGCCCTCATGCTCTGGGCCTTCTATCAAAGCTGCACCACCGACCCGGGTGGAGTGCCACAGTATTGGGGGTTCCATATAGGTGACGATGTGAAGAGAAGACGGTACTGCAAGATGTGTCACGTTTGGAAACCGGAGAGGTGTCACCATTGCTCGGCGTGTAACCGCTGCAATCTCAACATGGACCATCATTGCCCTTGGCTTAACAACTGCGTTGGCTTCTATAACAGGAAGTTCTTCATTCAGCTGCTGGTCTATGTTTACATCTGTATCGCTTTGGTACTCTTGTTTGGCTTTCCTAGAGTGGTGTCAGTGCTGGACGACCGGCTGAACCACAAGGCCGGTCTGCTGCTGTTGCATCCCCGCAACTTCTTCGGTCTCCTCGCCTACGCCGTCTCTGTGCTGTTGGCCTTTTCTCTCTTCAATTTCGTTAAATTCCATTTGGGATTGATACGAGATAACTTCACGACCATCGAGAACTTTGAGAGGGAGCCCGGAGTGAAATCGAAGTACGACATCGGCCAGCGATGGAACGTGGAGGAGGTAGTAATGGCTGCTGGTTCTCGAAAATTCAAAAAATTTAGTGTCAGAATTCCCCCTGGACTTGTTATTATACGCTTTCCGATGGCACGGTAGATTTGCCATAATTCCGGAGGGGTATTCCTTTCGGTGAACGAACCGTGGCGGTGTCACCAGCACTGGAGCGGATCAGACGATTTTTATAGTCTCTCCCGCTTGGTCCGGAGCGATCGGCTTCTCCGTCCGTTGATTCTTTTGATCGTTACTGGCGTGCTTATCCAACTCATTTACGAATGGAAATTTTCTGTTGACACGAAGTCTGTATTATGGGCTGGATCAGCTATTGTAGAACATCTAAAACTCATGGTAGAGTGAAGGCTTTATCGGAGCCCTGAGTTTGGTGAGAGTAGGATACCCCCATGGTACTGGTTAGACTGGAAGAGTTTTCGAGGTCCACTATTGTGTAGAATTGGCGTAAGAGCGGGTGACCGCTTGTGCTGAGAGACGTGGCAGTTGTATCATGTACAGCACGATGTATGAGGAAAGCTTCTATAGGGTTTTTACTCTAAAACAAGTAGAGCTCAAATCTGATTTTCCTCTGCCCGTAGGTGATGGGACCTTCGCCGTGGTTATGGTGGTTACCGTTGCACACTAAGTACAGTAAACCGGTGGGTGATGGCGTGAACTGGCGGATAAGGACGCCAGGCGGAGGCGTGGCGATGAGCGTGATGAGTTCCAATACGGCAGTTCCAGCGGCATCAGAATCAGCCGCGCAGTCGACGACGGCCGCGCCGGATTGGGCGTTGAGGGAATAAGAGAAATGCAGTACCATTCACAGCTTATCGAAAAGCGAGTTTCTTACGGAGCGGGTGCTGCGTTGACGGGACTGCGCACAATTCCCATTGGAATCTTAGGTTGATCCGTGGCTCGTGCGGGTGAGGTATCGTTAAGCATGGGTTGATATTATGAGTATAATAGTTTAGAGTAATATCAGTATCTGATAAAGTTGCTCAAAAATAATAATTAGTAATTAATAAAAAATTCTTGATTATTTCCTTTGGGAATCATAGCTTACTCTATGGTAATTGTTATAGATACCCACGGGGTCTGTAGTAGATAGATTTAGAAAAAATAGAAAAAAATAGAAAAAAATTGGAGAACATTTAGAAAAAATATTTGTTAAATAGGTATAATTAGGAATAGATATTATCTGGGTTTACTGAACTTTGAGCAGCGAGTTCATATTATGACAACCCAGGCTGCCGCAAACGAGTTAAGCGTACCGGAATGTGGAGAGTCATCAGCAGCAACAACGATGAGCGGGAGTCCGGAGGGAGCTCGGATGCAGCAGGTTGATCTGGAAGAGGGACAGTCGTCTGATCGACGGACGAGTCCACAGAGGAGTGGTAGTAACCTTGGGAGGATGGCGGCGCCACAGTACGGTGGAACGGTCGTGCGCTGCTACTTCGATCGTGGTTTTGTTGGCGGTTTGGTTACACTTGATTTATTGGATTTACGGTATCAAACCATAGAATATAAAGATATTGATGAATCTGATTTGACAACGCCAGATACGGATACTTCTTACTGTATAATATTAATAATAACAGATTACCATGATATTACGTAAAAACCCGAAGGTTCTGCTTTTCTGACTGGATCGAACAGGGGAATCAGTCGGTTACCGTCACACTGGGGAATGACGAGCTGTTACCATTGCCCCATTCAAAAAGGGGAATTCGAAATCTCTGTTGTTTGTGTAGATCGAAGGCAATTGTTGGTGGAAATATTTTTCGAGCGCCCCGTCTGCTAGAAGCGGAGCGTGATTGATGGTGATACATTATCTTCATTTTTGCAGAGCATCGGAGGCGATCTAACAGACGGGCGGTGCGGCGTAATCTACAGCGTCGTATAAACGACTACACCCGCTGCATCTTCCTGTTGTTCTGCTGTCTACTGGCCCTCACTCTCATAGTGCTAGCCGGTAATACAGGGGTAGGTTGAAATGACAATGAGCGGGAATTGAACCCCCGACCTCAAGCTTGTCGGCGCTGAGTTCCTTCTATTACGTCATCTAGCCCCTGCTGGGGCAATGCGTGCATAGTTCCGGATGTCTTTTGCCAGCCTGATTCCGGAAGGCATCGGTTGTAGCATCTAACTTCGCTTCTCGCAACCCTAGTGCCCGCGTCGTTCTCATATTCATCAACTGTGAGAGGATAATTTTTCTACGCTCTCCTTGGTGTAGGTGTAACCGTGTGGGCGATATTTGTAGTTGAGAAGAACGACACGGTTTGTGATCGGCCGTTAAGAACGTAAGTGTTACCGCACGTGTTACAGCGGAGCGAAGCGATGATTTTTGTAGGTTTTTGCTTGTTTATTTCGGCGGTGTTGTTTACGCCATTTTGAAATCTATCATTACCCGGGTGTTGCTTTGCTATAATCCATCCACCGACCCTGAGAAGCCCCTCCGAGTCAAAATACACGATGCTATCTTCACTGGTAATACAAGCCTGATGAGGTTGAGGAATTAAAGGGCGCGCGGTAATTATCGTCACAATTATTTCAGCTTTCTGCTTTGCTTGGCCGATCATTGGAGTGGTCTGGTTGGCATCTTCTGATACATGCAGTTCGACGGCGCCGAAGCTCTTTGCTGTATCCACTGCGGTGAGTGGTCTACAGGTCCCTGGTTCGATTCCTGGCTCGGACATCTTTCCCTATTGATATAACCAACTTGCGTGAATCTGTCCTAGAAGCGCTTCTCATTGAATCATCGTCATCAGTGCGTTCTCACGCGCTTCTTGCAGCTCGAATGGGAGTGCCGGGCTGTATTTCCTATCGCCGTGCGTTAAGAGATTTTCGCCAGGTTGGACCTAGTCGTCACCAGTGGTTGTTGGTTTTCAGATTGTCGTCTTATTGATAGTAGCATGGGTGCTCACGCTACTAGGCCCTCCGATTCTGATAGGCATTCTCATGCTGGCCATCAGGAGAGGTCACATAAGGGTGGCTAAGGAGCGACAACAGAAAGTGGACCGGGTAAGCGCAGGGGACGTACTGGCGCTTGGCTGATGCAGTGGTACAGTGCTCCGAATTAATGTGGAATATAGTCTAGAAACTCAATTTCGCCTTAACTACTGAGAGTCTAAACCGGATTAATATACACGCTACTCGTTCCGACGATATGTATACACCATCCAAAAACTGTGACGCTCTCACGCCTACATGAAGAGATATAGGGGCCAGCGAACATCTCACCGGCGCAAGATTTGCCAAATTAATCTCGACCACTGTATTTTCGTCAAGACGAGAGGCGTTTGGCACAACGTCGTCACTCGAGCCTTTCATAAGGTCGAAAGATATCAAGTTCCTTAGCAAAGAGATTTGTGGTGTATTGAAGGCTGATGTTGTTTTAGGTGATATCGGCCCTACGTATTGTCTCGCCAGAAGAAGCGTCGAAGGTCGCTGAAGAGTGCAGTGTCTGTTTAACTGAGTAAAACGGGAGGTTCTGGTCTAGTCGTTAAGCGTGTGGCTTCCTATTCTAAAGGTCGTGGGGTCAATCCTACTCTGCCGATCTTTGTTTTGTCGTTGATAGGTTTAGCGAAATGCCGTCAACGACGAATGCTGATCTCATACGCGAAACCCCTTGCCAGCATTACTTCCATCACAAATGTTTGGCGAACTGGGCTAAGGTAATCTACACGGAGCAGCCTCCATGCCCTCATTCCCTGCTTGTGTGCCTCGCACTCTAATACCAACTTTTTCGTGAATCGCGACGGCTACCTTCAGGTTGGTAAGATGTCTTGTCCCCTGTGCCGATCTCCGTTGGACCCCGACGATCCGGAAGAGGAGGACTTGGAAGTGGACAGCAGAGCCCCCGCAGATCCTCGTGACGACGATGATGATGTCACCATAAACTCTCGAGCCGTGTAGCATAATGGTATAACAATCTCCGCTTCGCTCCGCTACGATCATGATAGTCGATCCAGTCCTGTAATTTTCTGTCGGCGGAGCGACGCAGCTTTTAATAAGGTCTTCTCTGTTATACCCTCTTGAGTGTCAACACTCGTCATTCCGAGTTCCGTGCTTTGCCGTCGGATCGGCACGTCGCCTCTCATCTTCCTTTTTGTAATAGTACCCGCCTGCCAACGCCCATCCTGATTGGAGGTATCTTTTCAGCATTGCTCACTATGGGTCCTCATAGGTCAACCTCATGATGAAAGATACGGATTGGGGCAGCGTACCATAGCGAAGTCGTCCTCGTCGTCCTTGTTATTACTATCATTGTAACTATTCCCGAACAACGAACTGTTAGGTATGTTGTGTTGTAGTTTCCGAAAGGAGTGGTATGGGAGTGTCTGGTGGACCCTACGAACAATACTGAGAATTCTCTCAGACCTGTTGCTACTGGGTAGTTTGATCTTCCCACCATTTGCATTCTTGCGGATATGTCGAGGACCCGACCGACCGATTTCTCTTTCGTAAGTCTTCCCTGCTCTTCCCGACGATTCTGACGATTATTATCTTCACGTTGAAGCGATCGAAGCAATGCCACGGCTGGGCGGCCTCGACTCTGCAGCGAGCTGAGCGCCACTCTAGCCTCTGCTGTTGATCTCTGCAGTCGGGGATCTTTCGTTGTCCTTAGATGGTGCAGAAGTCTCTCACAGCCCCTTCGTCGCCGTCGGGTTTCACTGCGCCCCCATTCTCAGGTTATGATACCAGCGTCGCCATCCCAGCCGATGCGCGTACTGCGAGGTCCTCAGGTGAAGGACAAAAATGATGATGAGTTCCTAGACGGGATCAAACAGGAGTTCCATCAGAAGCACACCGACGTTGTGATCGACAAGTAGGTCTTCCCTCTGCCATGCTCAGCTCTGTCACGGTGCTTCCTCAGAGACGCGCTGATGGCCCACCTTTCCGGCGAGTCCAAGATCGACACCAGCGATCTCATGGCGACGGCGGCTAAGGTGAACAGCTAGACTGTTGTTGGTGTCCAGGCGACTCGGGTGTTGTCAGACTGTTCCCAAGCTGCGAATTATCCCCCTTGCTTTTGCTGCCCCTGAGAGTGACCATTTGGGCGTGCAGATGTATGTTGATGAGAACGCTGGGGAGATTGGTTTGAAGGAGAACGGGTGAGTTCATAGAGAAAGAACGGGGCCTTGACGTGTTCAAGGAATATAACGTTGTTATTGGAGTCCGTATGCAAAGTTTCAGATCAATATGAGGTCGAGGTCCGGCCAAAACTCTTCCGGCGATACGAAAGCCACACTCTAGGTTGCGCCTACTGTAGCCCTACATGAAACTATACTCGCCAGAATTTCCCCGATATCTCGTGATCAATTTGGCCACTGTGCCAAAGTTGCCAAATTCATACGAGAAGAAACTTGGAAGTGAGAAGCGCTTCGCGTGAGGAAGGTCCCAGTGGCGACCTTCTTCGTGCTGATAGACGCGGTGGTTGTACCATGTACAGCACGGTGTATAAGGGGAGCTTCAGTCGATAGAGAGCCGCTTAATCTGATTTCACATTGCGGGAGCCCTGTGGAAATCCTTCGCTTCCTTTCCTACGCCCCTCACGTTCCATACTGCTCCACTGAGAAGTGGCCTCACGGTGGCCTCCCTTGTTGAGTTAGCTGCGTCTAGCATGGAGTGGTATCATTGATTGCGTCCCTTCAGCCGAGCGGGCGGTATCGCGGCGATCTGCGGTTGCCCTCGGGAGTCCATCCGCGGCGACGTCTTCATCAGCAGAGTCTTCAGTGATGCCCATCACTGGTGGAGGTGAGCGGGCACCCAGCCTCCGGCGGAGCGAAGCAATTTTTGTATGCCAATTTTCCCTCAGGGAAGATTTCGAGATCCCCGACATTCGTCCCAGTGCGGAGTGGATACAGACAGCTCATAAAGTGAAGGCTCGGCTTGAGGAGGAGGCCAAGGCTGCCATGGAGAACGCGGCCGATCCCCTCGCTGACCTTCCCGAAGGTGACGACCATTCTGGGGATATTGTTGGTTGGTTCGCCTTAACACGTACACCCTAGCAAGATTGAAAAGCGCATGGTGCCCTGTGGTCCTTTCTTGTACTGAGGGCCTTCCGGTGGGAGAACTAATGGCGAGTTCTCTCGACTGTGTGATGGTTTTCGATTTATCCTACTCTCGTACGCGTCGTTCTCTGAGTGATCGGTTGGAACCCTCACATTCGTATCGAAGGAAGCAAGCTTTGCTTTGATGATAGTGTCTAGCGAGATCCTTCGGAAGGGCCGGCGCTGCCTGGACTCACTCAGAGTCTCCTAAACCCCAGCAGTCCTCGCATTGTGTGACTATGGCTCGAGCTGCCGGAAGAAACTACGCTGGTGTTCTCTCATCATTGGGCCTCTCCTGTGGATTGAAGCATTGGCAGGTTACTATGATCTCGAGGCTGTCGATGACAGTGATAACGAAGAGGACGAGGAACCGGCCAAGGCGGATGGTCATTCAGTCGCGGTCAAGCAGCCAGCGGCTCCGGTTGTGAAGAGACCTGAGGACATGGGTACTCTGGATAGCAACACTTATCGGGACAACTATCGCTTCCGCCAGATGAAGGGCAAGGTGGGTGCGGCAGAGCATCTCTGGGGCCTTCGAGAATGGGAGAATCTTAGGTCACGGTGGCGATCGAGGTTGAAGATGATATCCGTGATGAAGACGTGAGGGTCACCATCAAGCCTAACCATCTCACAGTCCGTATCAAAGGCGCCGAGGGTCTCGACGGTAGCGAGGGAATTTCGTGGCGCGCGGTCATGACATTGGTCTGATGTATCTGTTTTAGGGGAGCTAAGCGGGAAGGTTGACCCTCGAAAGTCGTCCTGGGAGTTGGACGATGGTGAGGTGAAGGTAACCCTACAGAAGGCGTCCATCAGCGATCCCGAGGATGAGGACAGGACGTGGTTCGACTGGTGGGGAGATCTCTGGGCGAAGAAGATGTAAGGTAGGCCTGGGTGACCGCTTTCTGCGTCCTAACGGTTCGAAATCGGAGAAAAACAAGACAAGAACTTTGTGGAGAAGGGTTATTGGCGGAAACAGAATTTTCGATTTTGAGTGATGCAAAAGAAGAATTCCTCTGGTCATCAAGTACTGCAAAGTTTGTCGGACATGAAGCACTCTGTTCTGAGCGGAGCTGGCGGATCGAACAAAGAGTTTCTTTGTGTGCTTCGATGCCTCGCCCCCTCCGAGAATACGGTTATCGGGCCTCCATCCATCCTTCAGGTGAGCTCTCGAGGCTGTTACTGTTCCTCACAATTTCTACGTCTACTAGCGTTTACCAATATACCAAGTCCAGACAGTGTTAGTTTTCAATTCAGTGGGCGGCGATGGAGGGCTCAATTTGAGGGCGGCAATCAGGACAACTGCTTCAGTCGACAGATTCATCAGCCGCACGTGGCAAGCGGAACTCCGAAAGTCCTGGGAAGTGCACATGCCTTGCCGCAACCTTGAAGTTGCCATCACCGACCTCCTTGACCTCGTCATGATTGTAGCGTTGAAGAGAAGTAGGAAATGTGAATGAAAACCTTTCCTAGCCTTGTGTTACGGTGTGGGTTGGGGATAGCACCTTACGGTCTTTATAGTAGCACTGGACGACAAGGCGACAGCCGCGGACGGCGGGGATTTCAAGCCACTCAAAAATCTTCGCCGTCACAATGATATCGGCTCCCGATGACTACATGATGAAGCAAGTTTAGCGATTTCAACTAGTTTACTGACAATTAATAGTGAACCTCGTTTACTAGCTTGACGATAGAGGATATCAGAACAGAGTCGTGGAGACAAGAGACTGTGTACAAAATCATAACACCTTTCCGTTGCTTATATCGTCGTAAATGACGTTGCCGCCATACCACTCCTTTCAAACTTCACATTCTGAAGGTTGCGATACATAGAGACAGAATGCTCGTTGTTATGACGCTACAATTTCGCCCGATTATCAATATTTTCAACATTGACTGAATGCTGGTGCGAAAACACGGAAGGTTTGTGGTCGTAACTGGGCGGCCGAATCCCATGAGATTCCTTCCTTCGAACCCCAAGCTGCGCTAGAGCTTCCTTCCACTTCTCCTGATCATGTCTAGCACTGGGGCCTCGCGCGGCCTATGACCATGACAAGCGGACGTACGACTACTCGAGAGAGCTTGGCAGGAAACCAAATATCGCCACCACCCACGGTGAGGCCTCGCGACGGAAGCGTCCTGGATTCTCTGCTCTGTGCGAGCGGTATCTGGAGAGATCCGTAGTGCAGCAGTTATTCCCAGAGCCATAGCTCGCAGTTCCCGATCAGAGCGATTGCCCATTACGATCACCGATAACCTGCAGTACCAGGGAAGTCTGTGGTTGATTTCTTTTGCGCCTCAGAGCTCATATTGGGCATAGGATGAGGAGGGGTTTTAGGACATGTGGCGCCTCGGGCGGCAGCAGCCTGAATTCCTTCGCCTCCGTACTCAGTACGGCGCCGCGACGGGTGCCAATTGCATGGCGGAACCTCCGCCCTATTCAGCTTTCCGCTGGGAGCTGGAAGCCACTATTAATCCCATAGACGATGACGAATCCGATTTTCCACCGAGTACTTTTCTGAGAATTTCGTGATTCCTATCACGATAGTCTCCCGTCGCTGCTAACAGAGCCTTCTCCCCAGGTCGCATCGACTTTCTCCAGCTCAAGTTCAACACGTGGTCTCGGAGATCAGCTTGACGCCCTCTGCGTACGCACTATCTTGGAGCGGTATCCGGAGAGCCCTGACGGCGCCGGACAAGCCGAAGTGTTGTCGACGACTAACAGATCTCGCTCAGCGTCGGAGGTTGAGGAGATCTTTCGAGGACTTGAGGGGGATGCTCCGTCCAGTGCAGCTGAGCCTCGAGAATGGGCAACACTTGGAGCCTGGGGAGCGTGCGGTTGGGAAATTCCGTCTTCGGAGGTGTCGCCGAAGAGTGACGGCGATACCACATCGCAGGGGCTCTCCGACTCCCCTCCGAGCGTAGCCAGAACGAGGACAGTAGCGGACATTGAAGCGATCTATCAGCAGCTTCGTGAGGCGAGGGGACGCCCTGAAATGGTAGACACACCTTCGCGGAATGTGGTCGTCATTGCGAGCGACTTGGGGGTGGGCGGAGTCAGGCTGCTGGAGAGAATGTGCGCGAGGAGGATTCAAAGGGCCTGGCGGGCCTACGCGAAACGGCAAGAGACGGTGAGTCGAGCACTGAGGCTGGGCTTGATGGAAGTAGCCATCAGGTGAAAATGTACGAAAGAACGGCGGAGCGATGCAGACACTTGGTTGAGGCAACGCTACTTCAGACGGCCGTGCAGAATAGCAGAATCATTGAGAAGGAACTCGCCACGTTGAAGGTGCGTCATCGTAGGATCCTCCCGAGAACGGATGGCTCGCCCACAATCTGTGACACAGTTGTGGTATATTCCTCGCTAGAAGATGGTGGAATTACGGTATTAGTCGGGCTGCTTCTACCGGCATTCAGCCTTACTTCGTTCAATCTCACGCCTGAGCCGTCAATATCCTCCCCCACTAGACAGCACCAGAGCGCCTGAACGGGAATCTGAATCTTTCTGGTCATAGTAGCGGGACAATTATGTTTATGATCAGTCGAACGAGTGCTTGTTCGGTGGTCTGACTCCGTTGTGGTACGCGCCACCGTTACAATTCGATGATTGGTTTAGCGAAACGCCGTCAGCGACGAATGCTGATCTCGTACGCGAGGCCCCTTGCCAGCATTATGCCCTTTCGCAAAGAGTATTCTACCCGCTTTTAGGCTCGGAGAAAGTCCACGGGCAGAATCATTCAGGAAGGCCAGAGTGACTCCCATAACCCTCCGAGTTCGTCTCATGTCACTTACACGCTGGGAAGATTTCTTCTTATCAAGCCGTTGGCCTCCCCTCAAGCTTTGAACGGCCTAACCTCAGCGTTGGTCGCCGCCACCGCCGGCGAGGATGCTGTGGTGAAGCATCGGGAGTACAGCGAGGAGGTGCTGACCCTTATCATTGTAGCGAGAGCTCCAACTCGGGTAACGAGAAAGAAAAGACGGGGGTCTGCGATTTGGGACGGTACATCGCTCCGCCGGATGCTCCTTTTTTCTTATCGAGTTGAAGAACCAATTTGTGGCAGAATCCGGACCCGCCGATAGACTGTACTCGACACCAGAGGGTTGGCCTTCCCCCCTTCGCACTCACTGTCGATCAGGCGGTGCCACCGTCCCAACCGGTGTCTCGTCTGTCCGGTGCAGCAGTTGTGGCGGAATACGTGAGAGCGTTTGATGAGGGTTTCGCTGAGGCTGTGCGAGGCTCGCTGTGGGAGCTGACACTGCAAGCTAGGAAGAGGGCTCCGGCTCGGTACGAGAGAAAGACATGAACGGTTCGACTAATACAGTCCTTCAGGTGGCGTTACATTAATCAATCGGAACCTGCGAAGCGAGAGCGACCCTCCTCAGGGAACGGGCCCCCGGCGAACCTTCCCAGATCGTTGCGGCGTGGCTTTCCCGTTGCTTCCTTGGCGACCGTTAAGAAGACGTCGAAAAAAGATGAGAGCGCGTCATGGGGAGAATGGTCGTTGCCTTCATGGTTGAACTGGGAAGGTCAAACTTGAGTGCGTGTTGTTGAGTTGGCCGGCTGGGCCATCGAGTTGTGGATGCAGAGAACGAACAGCAACCAGCGAATTAAATTCTGTGCAGCGAGTGCGAGAGAAGATCGCCGAACAGTTCATACATCATCTGACTTGACCCCTCCGTGGGTGTTACTCCGATCGTCTCAAGCACGAGGGCATACCTTATTCCCCTTGGGAGAGCAAACTCAGAAGGCAACGAAGGATAGAGTCTATCCGATAGACATTTTACACTCCTTCTCGTCTCGCATTGACTGTGGGCAACAACGGAAAAGACAGAGGGTGGCAGTGTCAACTCAGAATGGGCGAGTAGGCGATAGCAAGAAAAACTCTGTCGTCTCCTCCGACCATCTTTTTTGACCGCGGCGAGTCTGTCGGAGAATCCGATGGACTGTAAGTTACAGTCTGTAACAATAACGGTACGGTAGGATGCTTCTACTTCTGCGCATGCAGTCCTCTCTGCGGAACCGGCGTCGATTCTATGGGCTTGCCTGTGTCCTGTCTCCCACGCGTTGTGCGGGCCTCTGGCGTGTGGCTCTCATAGTCTCGACCCTGGTGATGTAGCTTGCGGTAGCGATAATGACAAAGGGATCAACAAAAGGTATTGCACCAATCTAGCTTCTACTTGCGTGCTACGGCTGATGTAAAATGCTGAAGAATCAGAAGGTAAGAAGTTGGTACCATACTTAGTCCGCGTACAGCAACAGGCGAGTGTATAAACGACGGGAGAGGCTGCTCACGTTGTTTTGGATAGTTGTTCTATGAGACTGTCTCTGTTCCAAGGCTATTTGAGACTGCTCTCAATGGGTTGTCATTGACAACTCGTCAAACCGGAGTCCGGTTACTCGAGAGGCGCTGATTGATGATGAGATTCAATCGCAATGAGAACGCGAGAACGCACACTCATGCACGCGAGCGCAAGGCACACAACGAAGCCAGGCGGTTATCTGAGACTAACGATACGCAGGTGAGGGCAACGATGACAATCTATCAGCTGAACAGTACTGAATGAGGCTGTAGCTCCCACATAGCGGATGCTCGTCACTATAGTTTATCCGAGTGTGCGGAGCTATTGGTCGAGCGAAATCGTTCCTCCTCAGTGGCTTTGTTATGATGATACGCTCGATCTGCACCCTCATCTGCGTCTTGGTAGTGGTGTGGTCAAAATCCCTTGAGAGGTTTCCGTCGTCGACCTACTTTATGGACTCCATCTTACCTAGCCCTTCGAGCGACCTCCATTTCCAGCCCGAGGGAGCCGATAAGTCCTTCGGAACCGTGTACATCGCCGTTATTGATATTAACAACTTCCAGAAACAGGGAAGGCTATTCGTCTCGGCGCGTTACAGACTTCGTTTCAATGGGGAAGTGCGTGTCACGGGGCGTCACACCAGAGAGAGGCTGAATGATCCCAATGCCTTCCCCTACCTCCTGCTGGACTACTCCCTCAAGTACAACGAGTTTGAGGACGGTGTGGAACTGTACAACTTGAAAGGGAAAATGTTGGCGCATTTTTCTAAGATTATTTGCCCGCCCCTCGCAAACGCCGCCGATTCAGCAACAATCACCCCGCAGCTCTACTGTAGCAAACGGGCGAGGTTGAGCGTCGACGATGAGGGAATCGTCCGACTTGCCTTGACTGCGGCGGGCTCTCTGGACGACCCACTGGTATCTTATCTTGGTCTTTACCGTGAGGTGGAGAGGAAGATTCTTCTCCTCCCCTTCGCATTCGGTAGATTTGCCTTCTCGTTGACGAGGGTCGACAACACAACGCTCAAGCTCATCCCCGAATCCGCGCCCGAGAAGGCATTTCTGATGAAGACTCCCACCTCCCCGGAAGAGAAGCGAGAGTGTGGAGCTCCTTAGTCGGAGAGTCGGACAACTGTTTTTTACTTTTTACCATCACCGATTTCATGCCTGATGAAGGTGCTTGCGTGCCGCTTCCCGAAGGGTTCCACTTTACGTCGTCAGGCAGCTACACCAGCACTCAGCCGGCCATGGCTGTTTTCAACTCCATTCTATGGCAGGTCGTCGTCCTCGGCGTTGCATATCCAAGCATGGCGGTCGTGTGCAATTCCGCCAGACCCGAGTGGTATTATTGCGCGGAGAATGACTGGACCCTCCTCAACAAGCTCTTCTTCTCGCCCAACGGCAACGGCAACTGCGGCTCCATGAGAGCCTTCCTCTACGACTTGGCCGGCAGGCAGATGACTTTTTATTCACCCTACCGAATGGACGACGCTGGCTTCGTTTCTTTCGGTGATGGCAGACCAGGGAAGTCCATCAACGACACTCACACGTTCCCTTACATGCATGCTGATTACACGCTCCAATACAACACTGAGGCGAACTCTATCACAATGAGCAATTCCACAGGTCAAATCTTCCGCTATACTCCACAGGCCTGCCAGTGGGGGTCTCGTCTCGGTGTCCCGAAGGCGTCGCTGGCCGAGACGAAGGGAAGGCTCTCCCCCGCTGTACCCCTACCGGCAGTATTGTGGTGACACGATGTGTATCACCATTGGAATATCTTTCGGCCAGTGGATTATCGTGGGCTTCATTTCAACAGGAAGGATTGAAGAATACACCGTGTTGGCATTGGGTGACAATTTGGGCGGCTTTTGATGTCACCAGTGAATCAGTGAACATCACCGGCCCGTACACTTCCTTCCACTTCACTTTCGTGCGGTTGAACGATTCTATGTTGAAGGTGGAGCCCCATCACAGCGAGGAGAGTGCTACTCTTTTGTACGGCTACAAGGCTCTACCATACACATGCCCTCCTCCTTGAGACAGGCGAGCATCTTCATCAGCCCAACATTTTGATTATTCATTTGATAGCAATCAAGTTTACTGTTTCGACAACTTGTGTTCACTCCAGTTTCAACCCTACTCGGGCCTATGAACACGACGCCTCTCGAGTCCCCTTGATTGGGTCTGTTGCAGAGGACAGCTTCCCACTTCTCGCCTAGAGCTCGTCAGAGGCCATCAATCCGAGCTGCCTTCCTGTCACCCATCAGCTCGTCCGCTTGGTTGAACTTGTCTCTTGCGAGACCTTCGTGAGCAACTATCCTATTCTGCCATCGGTAAACTCAATAACAAAAGTAGTTGGCGAGAAGACACTGTACTTGACTACGACAAATTATTGAATTTAAATGAAAGCTTCGGCCTCCGAGAACTTCTCATTTTTCAAGCCTGACTCTCCTCGCTCGGTTCTCCACGGGGTGCTTGCTGGGCGTCTCGTAGCTCGGCGTGATCAACGAAAATACTCGTTTCCTGAGCACACGAAAATTCCTCGCGAACAACCGACAGAAGTCGCTGGAGACGAGCGCACTGCAAAGAATATCCTTACAGCTGAGCACGATTCGAAGGCAACTTCTTCTGGTTGTTACATCTCGGCGTGGGCGGTCCGACCTTCATCGGTGATGCATCGCTCGGACGGTCGCACTCCGGCTGACGAAGACAGTACTCACTCAGTTTGAACAGGAAGGCACTCACCTGCTGTTGAAGCCACTCGTCTAGGGCCGCCTTGGTCGCCTGTCTTTTGCTCTGATCCTGCGATTTCAAGAACACAATGGTCTCGGCATCCTCGAAGGCCCGGGGTAACATATTGGGGAACTCAGTTCGGCTCAGCCGCATCGAGCCTGAGAACACACGAGCAGTCCCCTTCACGGCCAGGAACAGCCCCTCACCTTTCTCGGCGTAAAAGCGGATATTTTCCATCGGATTCTTGTCCTTCATTCCCCAAGAGATCTTCCTCGATCGACACTCAATCTGAGAATGCGCCTCCGAGAACGACAATGACCACACGCCCTACTTCTGCAGGTTTCACCTGCCCTCTCGTCAAGGCAGCGATTTCCTCGGCGGTCTTAGTCAGATCGCGCTGGCCGGGGTAGCGCTCGGTGAAAATACCAGCGATTTTGAACAACCTAAAGTGCGGTTGAAATGGCTCAACGGACGCCTTCAAGCTCACTGTCGATTGCTGATGTTCTCGAGGAGCCGCGTGGCCTCCAGCATGTCCGGATGGTCCCAATCAACGTTCAGCTTCACGTGGCGGCCGAATTGAATGTACTGGTGCTGAGTTGGGAACGATATGCGCGCAGCAGGAGCATGGGGCACTTACCAACCAGTTGGTGACGCGACTGAAGGCCACGGGGTCTCCACTGGCTTCCTTCAAAGACCTGAGCGGCAGAACAGTCCGTCGAAAAAGAGTATCTCCGGTGGGCTGCTCTCATTCTCCTTAGGGAACCATCGATGTACGAAGGCGATGGAGGGACCCAAGTTAGAGATGAGAAAGAAGCGCGGATACTTCAGTTTTTGGCAACCCCGCGAGCCGAGTTCGAACGACTGCGCGATCCACGCTACGTCATTTGATAACCTTCCTCAGAAAAAACGATCCGGCGATGGACTATAAATCCACATACGCGCAGAAGCACTCACCGGAACTCGCCATCACGACACCGAACTTGAAGGTGGGGAGAGGCTTTGACGAAGGCATCTCGAAGTATCAGATCAACACCAGTGACGGTGGGATGCTGATACCTGCCCAACGGACTCCTCGACAGACTGATCATCCGGGGACCTACACGTCGTGATGGAGGTTGGCTCGGCGCTGGAAGAGGTCCATGATGTTGCCAACAGCCTTGGCCGGCCAGCAGATCCGGTTCACTTCGTTATCGCAGGGCATGATCTAGAAGGGAGGTGACGGCGGGAAGGGATCTACAGGGAATCTCACTTTGGCTGTGCTTATCAGTCGGGAGGTGTCGACGGTGGACGAGTAACCAGTGTAGTGGCAGTCCCTGAGGAGAGCACGAGAATGCGCATCATTCGAAGGAGATTGCCGACGGCTGCGTTATGAATGGCGATAGAAAAGACACCCACACGAAATGCAGTGGAGTTTATTATCAAAATTAGTAGAGAAATAACGATGTTAGTATTGAGTCCCTTTACGGGTCATTTTCTGTACCGGGCTCATCTTTACGACATACTAGAACCTCCCACATAAACGACGTTTATGTCCTTCAAGTACAAAGAGCGCTACTAGCGAAACGGCGATACACTTAGAGGCAGTATTTGACCAAGAGAAGCACGGTGATGTAGCATAAAATGGTAATAAGGCGTTAACATCAGTAATGTAGCATAAAATGGTAATAAGGCGTTAACATCAGTAATGTAGCATAAAATGGTAATAAGGCGTTAACATCAGTAATGTAGCATAAAATGAGAAAGCGTGGATGTGATGATCACCGTATGATGTAGTCCAGCTTGTCCACGTCAACACCGCATTTCTTGTTGGCAACTATCTCCAGCAGGAAGAACTTCGACGGAGGCCTCCCGATGGAGCGAAAGAACTGACAAGCCACCACAACAACAGGGTCGTCCTAGTGTACAGTGGAGGGAAGGCCGACCTCATCCCGATGGTCTTCGCCAAAGTCGGGGTCGTGTAGTTGCGACGGTGGCTGGAAAGATGCAGATGGCGCGGCGAAGTTCCGATGGAGACGGTCACCTCGATGCAGGCTTTAATGAAGGCAATGTTCCTCTCAGTGAAGAGAGCCCGAATGGAAGGGCAATCGCTGGTCTTGAGGAGATGCTCAACCAGAATGTCGCTGAAAGGAGCAGAAGAATCGACGGATGGCCAATCCTGGGCAAACCGACATCATTTTCACACTCATCGTCTCGTGTCCGTGATGAATGCCAAGGGCAGGGTTCACCTGAAATTCTCGATGGCGTGTCCGACGTGAGAAGGAGGGTTACGTGGGAGTCCCAGACGTGTGAGTAGGGCCCATGGCCGAGGTCATGACAGAGGCCAGCGATTATGACACAGAGCTTGTCTTCCTCGTCGATACCGTATTCCGGTTGGTTGGAGCTCAACTGGTCAACCATCTTCTTCCTGAAAGAGAAAAACCGAAAGGTCCCCGGTTCAAATCCCACGCCCTGCATTTCATTCTGATGACAGTGGCAACCTACGCGAGATAGGCGGCCCCGATGGAATGCTCGAACCTCGTGTGAGTGGCGCCCATAAAGACGTATCCAGCGGCACCTGCAAGCACCTCTCGATGCGGCGATGGATGACCACCTTACCGAGCTGCGTTTCGTTCCGCAAGCGCTGAAAGTAGGGAGTATCGATGATGTAGCGACAGATGTCCGGCAGGGTGATGAGCCTGTGCACCGGACACTGAGTCGAGAAGCCTTCTTGAAAGGCAAGCGTGTGGCCAACGACCTGCCCAAACAACAGCACCGCGATTCTCTCAGTTGGACGAGGTCGAGCGGAGTGGCGACTTACCTTGAGCGTGTAGTGTCCACCATCTTCGAGATCACCGAGGGGGACGACGGCGTCCACGGCGACGTCCCTCAGCTCGATCGCTCGGGCGTTCTCTAGGGAGAAGGAGTAC
Organism: Perkinsus olseni; assembly: GCA_013115135.1. Lineage (NCBI taxonomy): Eukaryota > Perkinsozoa > Perkinsida > Perkinsidae > Perkinsus > Perkinsus olseni. The sequence continues at coordinate 18,228 of JABANP010000228.1, read as the reverse complement.
TTCAGTTGGGTGAGGAGCTGGGTGGTGCTCTTGAACCTGAGGAGATTACACCAGCTAAAGAGGCTGTGAGTCCATGACCATGAAAACGGTACAGAATGAAACCCATAGTATGAGAAAAGCAACTCGGTGAGAATGTAACCAGTCCAGCGCGCCGCTGCCAGCGTTGGACTATAAACTCACACTTAACGTAATTATTCCATCAATAATGAAGCAGAGACGAATAGAAGAGCGCTGATGGCGTACGCGAATCTCTCAGTTTTCCCTTGAAAGTCAACTTGAATCAACTTCCGCTGGTGAAGGTCGTCGGTGACGGCCACAGTGCTTGCTGGGGTAGCTTCATTGATAACGTCCACGTCGTTCTCGTTGTGTGACGACATCGTGAGGACTACTATCACCGAGGGAACAACTGAAAACTAGAGGACATGAGAGGGGGGAGCGAGGAGGGGCTGTTGTAGACAGTGACGAGGGCATCTGAAAATAGGTATTCTGAAGGTGATGAGATCCCGCCAAAAGCTCAATAACGATCTGGTGAAAAAGTGGTATAAGAGAGATGACGGAGTAGCGGACACAGCGGTTACGAGTACTGGTATCGATCTCTTCGGCAAAGCTGCACTCAGCCGAGTTGGCCTCGCGTTTCGCGTGTCGCCTGTCGACCGGTGGGAGTACTCTGTGACTCAGTGCATCACGCCTGTGATTGTTGGGGCCTCTCGCCCTCATGACCTTATCAACACAAGGCACTTCCCAAACGGGATCTAATGACGGTCCTTCGGCCATGACACAACAAACTCCCTTTACACTAGGGAAGGAGGGCATGGCAGCCCATACTGCCTCAACGGCCATGTCCCTTTACATTAGGGAAGGAGGGCATAGCAGCCCATACTGCCTCAACGGCCATGTCCCTTTACACTAGGGAAGGAGGGCATAGCAGCCCATACTGCCTCAACGGCCATGTCCCTTTACACTAGGGAAGGAGGGCATAGCAGCCCATACTGCCTCAAAGGGCATGTCCCCTTACACTAGGGAAGGAGGGCATAGCAGCCCATACTGCCTCAACGGCCATGTCCCTTTACACTAGGGAAGGAGGGCATAGCAGCCCATACTGCCTCAACGGCCATGTCCCTTTACATTAGGGAAGGAGGGCGTGGCAGCCCATAGGACCAAGAGCGTTGAGAACGATGCCGTCACAACTTCTTCCACCACGAGACGACCAGCGTCCTTGTCGCTGACGACGACAACAAACCGCCTTCCTCCTCCGGCAACCTAAGTAGAGGGCGATCTGCAGTGCAGAAGTGAGGCGACAGTGTTTTACCTGTTCCAGACGACGCGGCACCCGAGAACGCTTCGATCCACCGCGACCTCCCTGAAAGAAAGCAAGAAGGCAAACGAACATCCAAGGGCAAGAGCCGTGAGAGCCACGTTAAAGCACCGTAGAGTTGAATTGAATCAGGAGGCTGATCTCATCCACCTCCTCCAACCAGTACATCCTCGAAGGCCTTCGCTAACTGGGATAAAGATGCCGATGGCTGGCCAGCACTACTGACGTTCACTCGCACAGTGCCAGAGAGAACAAAGCTAGAACGTCATGTGGTCACCGTAGAAGTCATCACGATGATAGAACAACCCGATGAAGGCAGAGCATGAAGAGCGAAACCACAGCCTCATGACCACGCCAGTCATTGAGAGAGCTGAAAGCAGAGAGGTCTCCACAGCAGCTCAGCGCTACAGTCATCAGCAGCTACCACTCGTCCAGCTGAGACACCAGCGGTGAGTGTTACTAGAAATATCATTGTGATACAGATCAAAGCATTAGAGACATCATTGTTGTGCTATGTGCACCACTTCACTTACACTAGCTCTGAGTGATTCAATATTACGTAGCCCGATGGCGGGCCTACCATCGCCTTTCTCACGCAGGCGGTTGACCACTGACCGGAGGGACCCGAGAGTAGCTAGCGGTCTCACAGCCTCACAACAACACAGATCAAACCATGAGGTTCTGGCAGCACACAATCCATCTGTCCCCTAGCGCTAGTAGCATTCGTTCCTGCTGTCTTCATACAGACGCAGGCTTCTATCAGTATCCCTCCTGTCGTAGGGCTTGGGTGATAACCCCAGTGGACGCAAATTATTATGAACTATTCGCCAAAGAGGAAGAGCGCGGGCTGATAGCATCACAGCATCTCCGAGGCCCCCCAAGTCACAGAGCACAGCGGTGGCGTCGGCCAAGGGGTTTCTGAGCTCCATCAGCCCCATTCGTCACCGGAGCTGTCAAAAACGGAGGTCTACCTGAGTTGAGACAGTGATCTGGAACCGTCCACAACCACGGGTGATGAGGAAGCGAATCCCTATGGTGACTTGCTGGGAGAAGCTATGCGCTGTACTCATGCCGACAACTTCCTGCTCGCTAAGACCGGCGCATGACGGGCAGCCCGTCCCCGAGGGTGAATGTGACTTCTTACTCAGCAAAGGGTTCCAAGAATGAAGCACAAGTCTCGAACAATGCTCCATTATTAACACAACCCTCCGAATCAACAGCGACAACATCACGAATAACAGCATGGCAACAACAGATGAGCGTGAAAGGAGGACCATCGCAGTGGTCTCGAAAGAGCCTACACCTACAGCCGTAGTGCTTCGGTGCTTCACTCGCCTGCAGGCTAGATGTGCCCACATTCAAAGCGTCGATCTTAACACGAAGGCTCGGCTCTTCCTAGCTCAAATTGACTTTGCGCAGCCTGAGCTGGACCGTTGTACTCGGCATACCCTCAGAGTATCTACTGGCATCAAACATCAGAACCAATTCGCCGCCTTCTCGCTGACAAATGCGAAATGAAGTTGGAGATAAATAATCTAATCCCAGAGTATCTCCGAAGATGAGCATCTCGGAGTCGTTAGCTCCCTTCGAGAAATCAAGCAGGAGGCATCCCTCTTGATACACCGCGCTCTCTTCACAGAGCTCAACTTCGTAGTGTGGGAACTCCACCACTAGCTCGACTCGAGGATGGTCAGCCTGCGCCCTACTGATGTTCACCGAAATCTTCGTAAGCTGATCGAAGCCAGTTGTGTTTTGCGTCTCGTACAGCCCATCGAACATGCTTGCCGATGGCCCACCGCTATACTCCCACCCAATTCCGCCTCTCGAATCGTCGATAGGTGGCGGTGTGTGATATGCCCCTTGTGATTCTAGTGGGAGATCGAGCAACCTGTCGCCCGGAGGAGCTCCGGCGTTGAGCTCTGAGGGTGGTGAGTCAACAGCCTTCTTCACGTCTTCCGAACGGAGGCGAGGCAGCGTCTACAGCAGGGTTGGATACTGGAAGATGATGGACTTGAAGATCGCCGGTGTCGGGGAGTGAGCTAGCCTCAGCTTCCCTAGGACGTTTCGGCGGTGCGATTCGAATCCTCAACGGAGGGACTCGTTTCCTACCGCCCTCCTTCGGTAGAGCAGCAGTTTCCTTTGCTGATTGCAGTTCCAGCTTGAAACCGTAATCGAAGGACTCCAGTTTACTGTTCTTGTTTAAATTCCGCCCGATACCAACGACAAGACCGATGCCCTTTGTTTGGCAAAATATCAGTTGCGTGCAGAATGGCGGTTTCACCAAGGACAGGCGGGCGTACAGGTCGGCGACGAAGGCAGAAGGCGGTGTTAGACGTTCGAAGCCGAAGCAGTTCAAGAGCTCCCCAGTCTCCAACGATCCAATCCGCTCCAGAGTTCCCAAACTCACGCGGTTATGAAACGCAAGTTCAAATGAGCCGCTACTGGTGGTAGGCGGCTGGTCGGCCAATGCCGCCCTACGGTCTTGGAAAGTAAGTCTCGCATTCTGACCATATGGACCGTTGCGAACCACCATCTCGAAGTCGACGAGATCTGGGAGCCCGGGACAGACTCCATCTCCCTCGTGCTTGACGGCCCTGTAGGTCCCCGGTGGATACTTTGGGTTGAACATAGCTCCTTGTTCGCTTCGGTCCACCACCGGACACACAGCCAAGGCTCAGCAAGACTATAGCGCAGACGATCTCATTGCAAGATGTGAAGGAAGGAGAATTACTACCAGAAAATATCCCCAAAAAAACTCGGCATCTTCCAGCTCCGCCGAAACGACATTTCCAGTTCAGCGTCCGGAAACACCCGGCGGAAATTCCGCCGATAGACTTCACCGTTTTTCTCTTCCTAACATCATTGTCGCAATTCCAACTTCGTTCTACCGGGAGATTGTGGAAATTATTCGCAGTTGAAGGACGCTGGAAAGCGTAGAGACCCCACGTCTCAGTCCGCCTTCGTCAGAACTCCCACCCGGATGATGTTCTCCAATCCAATCATCACTGTAACGACGATAATGCTGCTCCATCAATAGCGCACGAGAAGACGGAATTCCATTCTCCCCAGCAGGGAAGCACATTGACGGCATCGATGCTACAGCAGCTAGACTACCATTCCTTTCGGAACACTCCTGCACGCCCCCCCCCAGCCCTCGCCTCAACCAACTAAACGCAATCACCCTAGTCAACAACAGTGAAGGAAACTGAACAGAATTAGGATATTCTAACTTCCGCTGCAACACGTTTGATCTCTCTCAGCTGCTCCTCAGAGGGTTCCTCTGGCTGCGGTCGCTTCCTCGCCTTCCGACCACCCTCCGCGTTATCCCTTCCCTTGCACCTGTCATCACGCGGACCCAGGGGCCAGCGGGGTCGGACCTCGACGAACTTCTCGGCGGACTCGGCAGCGCAGGGAGCCCTCTCATAAAGGCCCTTCTTCAGATGCTCGATCGCGTTCCAGGCAACCATCGTACCGTTGTCCGTACACAACCTTGTAGGAGGGCAGTGCAACGTGAGGCCCTTCTCCTTGGCCAACTCCTGCATGCTCGACCGGACGGTCATATTAGCTGCCACACCACCAGCAACCACCAAATCCTTGATCCCTCCGTCAAGATCCATGGCCCAGTCGATCGCCCGACCAGCTCGTTCGACCAGATGGTCCACACAACGCTTCTGGAAGGTCGCTGCCATATCGGGTTTGCTGTACTTGCCGCCCTCTATGAGCTGCCTCATCGACGTCTTCAACCCCGCAAAGGAGAAGTCACAACCGTTTTTCAGCTCGAGGTCTCGCGTCTTCGCCAAGGGCTTCGCCAGCTCCCGCAAGCAGGCCCTGGGGTTGCCCTGACTCGCCAACTTCTCAAGAACCGGGCCACCCGGGGACGTCGTGGATGTCTAGCAACCGCGCAACCTTATCGAAGCACTCCCCAACAGAGTCGTCTAAGGTCGATCCCAGAATAACATGGTCGCCCATTCCCTTTGGTCAGCACCGCCATGTTGTGGCCGCCGGACACCAGTAGAGTGACGAAGGGAAACTCAGGGCGCGAAGCAGAAGCTGCCGCCGGATCTGGTTTCCTCGTCACCAGCATGTGTGACTCCATGTGATGAGTCCGTACCAGCGGAAGGTCGTACTTGGCCGCCATCTCAATGGCACTCTTCACGCCAACCTGAGGACAGAGGACGACCATCGACCTCCCACAGGCGATACAACCAACAACCACGCTCCGAAAGCTCTACCCATCCTCGTCGATCCCGGGTTGCAATCATCAACCCCGATGGACTGCAGACACAAAAAAGTCCATGAGAAGAGTGGCTGTAGTCTCATCGGTTCGGTTACCGTATACGCCGTTATTGAAAACACACTACTGTAGATGGGCGAATCGCAGAAGACAATTTTGGTTGGCGAGCAGCAGCCCTGACTAGTCCCTGCTTGCCTGTAGACAGAGGGCTAGGCCAGGCCCCACGGTGACACCAATGGCAGTGAGATCCTTGAAGTCGATCCCAGCTCTGGAGAGAGCGAGCTCAACCGTCTTGTTGATGGCTGAGGCGTGGGCCTCCTGGGCCAACTTCGGTACCACTCCACCGTACTGGCTGTGAATTTCTGAGAAAAAAGGAGACTGATAGATTCGATCCGACGGCCTCGAGGTAGAGGACTGGGTGCTCACCCGCTTGACTAGCTATCGCCTCTCCTCGTATGTTGCCATCAATATCGACCACGGCGGCAGCTGTATCATCACAAGACGACTCAATGCCGAGGACCAACCACTTGGATCGATCGCTCGGTAACGGCGGTAGAAACTGACCGCCCTTCTCTTCGTCAACGACAGGCTGAAGTAAATCAGATGCACAATCGTCTCAAGCACGCATCAACCTAAGATACTCCCCCATACCATCCAAGTGACTTATCTACCACTATGAATTTTGGACATATTCAGCCACACCGAATGAAAGATCTTCGTTATGACGAGCCCTCCCGCGGAGTAGCAAGACGTCCCCGCGCCTTGAATTCCTCTGGAGCCCAGTACCGCTAGGATACTCACTATTCAACGCACCGGGCCTATGCAACAGGCTAAGCTGGTCCCCTACAGGGAAGCTCATCGGTGGTGCTAGCCTAACTGAGCCGTATTATCGGCGTTGGACTTTAAACTAATACACAGACTGGGGTGGCCGTCGCCGATGCTCTCCACAAACGACGTGTTGCCGATTATGGCAGCATATCCGAGCCACTATGCTACATAAAAGCCTATCACATCCCTCAAAGGTCTTGCCCGAGACCCGCAAAGAACACGGGCGATCGGGCCGATCCGACTTCCGCATTTACGCTAGCACTGTCTGTTATCCGTAGTAAGCTGCCCTCAGCGGCATTCCCGTAGTACCTCGATCGTCCCCTGTTGGTCTCCCACCGGACGAGGCTTCCCCGTCCGGATTTTAGGCGGCCAGGCCTTGAGCACCGAGCTCCAGTACTCAGCATCGTCGCCGCAGCTTAACGTGACGTGTCGGCCTACCGCCTGCGGGCCAACTCCACTGAAGTAGACCACTAGGGAAGAGCTGGTCGGGGGTGTCACATTGGACCCTGAGAAAACAACGACACCTGCTGGGTAGCGCGCTCACGGGTTCACTATATCAAATTTTATGCTACAATCACACTGTCAACCGATTAAATCCCTACCGGTCCCACTATCTCAAATTTTATGCTACAATCACACTGCCAACCGATTCAATGCCTTCTGGTCTCACTATCTCAAATTTTATGCTACAATCACACTGCCAACCGATTCAATGCCTTTTGGTCTCACTGTCTCAAAATTTTATGCTACAATCACACTGTCGACCGACCAATTCCCTACCAAGTCGCTCAGGCCATTCAATGATGGTGATATCCTCCTTGAAGGCAGTATCAAAGTCGAACAAAGCAGCCACCTTGCCCGACGCCAGCCTGTAGGGGTCCAAATGATGCACCTACACCGGACCTGTCTATCAACCCCAGCCCACCACCGCTACCTTGGAGCCCTTCTTCAACAGACCATAGTCGTCTTCAACAACGTACGTAAAGCTTATTAAATAGCTGGGGCTGGGCACTTCGAGGGCTTCCCTCTGCATGACGTGTCTCAGTAGGGCTCGGGCGAGGCACGTTTTGCCCGCGCCCAGATTCCCCTTCAACAGTACTGTGCAGCCCGGGCGCACGACGCTTGCTATCTGCTGGCCTAGTCTTACGGTATCGTCCTCACTTTGCAGGAGGAGGGACACTGACTGCCCATCAGCCGTGGAGGTCGGCGGTTGGACTTCGGGACTGGTGACGGAGGAACAGGAGCCACTCGGGGCAACAGGAACGCTCATGAGGACAACTGCAAAATGGATAAGTAATTGCTCGCAGACATTCCAATCGATTAGAATGGCGCGCTCGATCTACAAAATCCGCGGATCAACCTAGGATATGATTCTTCTTCAGACGACAATCCGTTCCAGATGGCAGGGGCATCGTCGTCTAAGGCCCTGGAGTGGCTTTTTGCCCTGAAGTTCGCCATTAACTGCCTGTTGTTCTTGCTCAAGTCCCGTGTACCTCGCATTCTCTCCTTGCTTGACCTGATAGTCTGCCTCTCGTCCGTTGGCAACTTCGTCAACAACCGGTACCATTACAGCCTGTTTGCCTTGTACGCTTATGTTGCGATTTTTGTTGTGCGTTTTATTATCATCAACATCGCCTTCCAGTACCGGCGTAAAACCTCTATGGTCCCGGACATAGTCGTTTCGGTCACAGTGGTAGCGTCTATCGCCTACGTGCTTTGGCTCTATACAACTTCCGAAAGGATGCCCGGCCACACGCTAACCATCATCGTCCTCTGTGTCCTGGAGGGAGTCTTCTTTCTAAAGCACTCAGACCGTATACGGCAGCGAAAACTGTGTCGCTTCAACGCCAACTTCCGGTTAACAGCGCGGTTTCCCTTCGCCAGGCGTCGTCCTCGTCATCATCACCGGCAAGTCCATAACGCTGACCTAGAGGCGCCCTTGCTCGGCCCCGACCGCCCCAAGGAGATCACCGTCACCAGCAGCATTGACAGCGACATGGACCTCGAGCAAGGTTCGAAGTCCTCCACGGTATCAGCTGACTCCGCTCACCGTGTCTTCGCTCCCGGTCCCGACGCTCACTACCTCTGTACGTCGACTGGGATGGACTATGACGATATGGAATGGCCTTATCGAGATACTGCCGGTGGGATTCTTTGCTACTATCAAACCCATCGTTCCACCACGCCAGTCGTCAACTTGCTGCTGATTCATCAGTTCGGCGGCGGCTGCTTTACATGGAAGCGATCGGTGCCCCTCCTCGTGAGTGAGTGCAACGCCAACGTCACCTGCTTCGATCGCCCGGCTCACGGCTTCACAGAGAGGCCTAGGGACCCGGCGGCGCCAGTTCATATTATGGCCGCTGATGGCCGTCCAGTACTGCTACCGCCGTATTCTGTCTCCTTCGCCCGGGAGACGGTGGAATTGTTCCGGCGCTATTCGGCCAGCAGTAACCTACCCCAGATTCTCGTGGGCGTTGGTGCTGGTGCTCTACTCGCCTTGGAGTCGGCAGCCCGCAACGAGAGCGTCAGCGGCGTCGTGCTCATTTCGCCAACCGTCACCACCGGTATGGGTTTGCCTGGCGTTATCCGCTCCATCTTGACCAGCAATGTCAGCCGAGCCTTGTCCCTGTCAATGCTGCGCTCGGAGGTGGCGGACTTTATGATGAGAAAGTCGTGGTATCGGAGTAGTAAGATTCCTCAGTGGCTGCAAGAGGATTATCGAATACCGACCAGACTGGAGGGCTGGGATGCGGCCATCGTGGAGATGAACAAGCAACGTACTAATGTGCGCTGGAAGATTCCCCTTAACTTGCCCAAGTGCCCCATACTCCTCTTGACGGGTGACCATGACAAGATAGTACCGAAGAGAGAGTATCAGCGCTTCTTCACTCACCTGCTGTCCATGAGGTGTGACGTGAGATGGGAAATCGTGCCAAGATGCGGCCATCTGGTAGTACGGGAAGGGCAGGTTATCGCTTTTCACGCTGGGAAATGTTTTAGCGAGAACGCGTTGACGCCGGTACATGCATTTTATGAATCCGTCAATATTCTTTTTGCTACGGATGAAGAATTGTGGAATCTTCAAGGATAGCCATGCGTGGAGGTCCCGTATCTTGTTTGTCGTGGATGGGAGGTATCCATCACCCGGTACGGCTGTCTCCCATGGTTCTAGTGAGCATTGCGTAAGTTGTGTAAGTATTTCGTGAATTCAAGCGTAATTTTTCGGACAAAATTTCGGCGAAAAGTTGGCTTCGCTTCCCGCAGAAGATGAGGTTCTCTTTTTAGGTAGAAGAAGAGCAGCCGGAAAAGTTCGCGATGACTATGCGCAATTTCACCGAGTATTGCGTGACGCCTCGGAAGCTCTGGCTCGCCAATCGGGCTCGAGCCGCCAGTGCTAACATAGTACCGACTCCAGTGCCCCCCACAGTACAACGAGGGTCGCTATCGGTGTTGGAGGATGAGGACGAGGACGAAGTGGACAAGTTGCGGTTCCTGAGCCCTCCTCTTTCGGGGCGGCCGGTGCGGGCTATCACTGACAGGTGACAGTAACTTTGTGTGTACACTAGTACTATTGTAAAAATTGTAAGATTTGTGCTGCACTTACCCTGGTGAGAAAGAGTGGCGTTTGAGTTTAGTTTCGAAATGAATTTTTGTGCTGATCAGTTTGGTATGTTGTCCGCTTCAAAATTGCCCGTTCCGCCGATGTTGTTCGGACATGATACCTTCCGGGATGCCGAGCAGAGGGCGTGGGACGACTACGAGAAGCAACGACGGTTGGCTGATTGGATGGCGAGGAGGGACAACAAGAGAAGACGATCGTTGGAAGGCGGCTGTACTAAACGGCAGCGGACTGAGACTTGTTATAACGGCTTATTGGGATATTCCTATGGTTACTGAAAAGTACTGTTGCCGGGGATCGAACCCGCGTCTCCAATAGTGTAGTACTACTCACTGTAGGTCACTACAACGCTAACGTTCCTATAAAATATTACTTCTACTGTCTAATGACATCCATGTTGGATTCAGTAAATCGGGATTGAAGTCGGTATGGCGTACAGTTGTGCTGTTCGGGTGCACCAAGTGGCCAAGTTCAGTCTGTAACGAGGAATGTGCGGCACAGGGAAAAATGAGGCCACTGGCATAGTGGCTTCATTTACAGAGTTACAGACTGTAAGACGCAGCCCACGAAGGAAAGTGTGGGAAACGCATGTCAAATGTCAGCGGAGCGAAGCGCATGACGTATTGAAACTGTATGACCCAGTCTATGGATAGACCGCTCGACGAAGCAAGCACACCACCGGGATGAACTCCCATCACTATTTCTGCCAAATGTCGCTTTCTTGGAGCAGATCCTAGGTCCAGCTCGAGAGCCTGCGGGGCGGCAAATATGAATCAAAACTCCAGTGAAGTTTCTTTTCAATATCCTTCGTCCAACGTAAAATGATATCACGGTTTGAACAGGTCATATCTCGGGAGTAGTTTCATCCGTCTTTCAGGCGGCAACGGTTGGATGACTGGGGGTGGAATAACCTCCGTGCAGACCTCATGCAGATATAATCTTTCGAAGCTGGAAATTATTCTTCTGTTAGAGGGAGCGGAGCGAAGCAGGTCTGTGAACACGACGTCTCGTTGCATCACCGAGGAAACTGTTTTCTCTCAATCTCATCTTTCATTTGATCGAGTCTCAAATTGCAAGCAGCCGAGCATCCCTTCACCCACTTCTCGATCTCTTTTTGACATTCTTTACAGCAGCCCTTCGGTCGAACAGAAGCTAGAGCGAAATCTTGGGCATCTTGCTCTGACTTGTCATTTCTCCACGTCATCAACAGTTGATAACAAGTCTCTCGTAAGACTTCACACAACCGATCGAGTCCATCCCGGGTACCGTTGCCCGCCAAACCAGCGTGCGCTTCCCTTATGGCGGCAACAGCCGTCGCGATCACCGATTCAGCCTCCAGCACAGCAGCCTTCCTCGACTGCTGTGATAACGTAGCGGGAAGAAGAGGACGTGACGCTGTCGAGTTCTCCAGCGCTCGTTGGAGCCTTTCAATGCGACGCTCTAGACAGAGGAGTTGTGCCTGAGCAATTCAACTCCAAACCCTTACAAAGTGACTGGAAGATTAGGAAAACAGTATACTGCGCGCAATCAAGAGAGTTCTAAGCCACCGAGCGAGACCGCGAACTCAGTAAGGTTGTCGAGTCGACAACCGACAGTCGCCCCGCCGACCCGAACAGGCGTGTTCTTTACTCAACTTTTGTAGGGGCAGCTGTGACTTTTCCTCCATAGACCGATGAAACAAACTTGGGTAGTTTCTTCTCTCCTAACGCCGAAAATCTGAGTTTCCTAGCGCCATCACTATGGCCGCCGCTCTGTGTGATGGGCGGCACGTCATCACTGGAAAAAGTGGTAGTAAGTCCCCACGGTGAGTAAACCATTGGCTGGGATTCCCAGCCTGGCAATGGGAGAGAATAAGAGATAGCCCGACTATCATGCTCCCTTCCCGACCGCCATGATAGATCTTACAGCGGAGCGAAGGGCCCAACACCCCACCTTCAAGAAGAGGACACGACGTTCCGTAAAAGCTTCCTCTGCGGCCTCCAGTCTGAACTCCTCCAGGATGGCTTCTTCCAGGTCCTGCTGCTTCTCCATACTGCGTATCTTCGCCCTTTGCGATTCCACAATCTTCTTTAGTCTTTCGTTCTCATCCCCGCGATCGTCTCGCTCACACCGGCCTCCTGCTGACCTCACGCCAGACGTCGCCGGCGATTCACTGCGAACAGTTGTCCGTCTGGCAACAGCGCCGTCATCTCGTTTTCGCGGGGGCGGTTTGCTTTTCCCAGTTCCCTTGCTCGGCAACGCCGACCGAGCCAGAAAAGAAGGAATGGTCCCGCGCATTTCCATGGTTGAGTACGACCGAGCTCAAAATGAGAACCGAGAAATTCCATCCGAGAAATCTTCCGCAAAAATTGACGACGAAAAACAGCTACGCTTAGAAACGGACACCGTCAATGACGCACCCGAAAACAAAAACAAGGGTGATAATAACTTCCCACAATCAATATAAACTCATTCTCTCCTCACGCTTGCTCGACAACAGTGAACTCATACTCAGTCTTAGAGTAGTACTTCTCGCCAGGCCTCAACAGCGTCGAAGGGAAGTCCGGGCGGTTGGGCGAGTTGGGGTAATGCTGCGTTTCGATGGCTACGGCATTGTTCTCCTTAGGGAGGTAGTTGCCGGTGTAAACTTGAGCGCCCGGCTGCGTCGTACTGATGTTCACACGACGACCCGACGAAGCGCAGTAGAGGCTTCCGAGTTGCCTCATGTCGTTGTCCTTGCCAGGCAATAGAAAGGTGTGGTCGACGCCCTTGCATTCAGTCAGTTGCTCATCTTTTTGGGAGAGGACGTCACCGAGAGCCTTGGGCGAGGTGAAATCGAACACCGTACCTAAGAACGGAGAAGGCCGATGGAAGTTATTGAGATTTCATTATACTCATTCATCAATACTCATGCTATCACAGAATTACTCATACCATATTTTACCGAACTATGAGACATGAGACAGACCGGAGAGACGAAACTTCCGAATATCTAAAGTCTTTTTGACGTCCAAGTGCGAGATGCTACGACGCTTGCCATGGAACTCCCCAACTGATTCACACCCGCAAATTGATAACCGCGAAGATCATATTCCAGGGTCTATCCGTCCATCGCGCGCAAGAAAATGAAAATGTCGCACTATGAACTCACCTTCAACATCGCACGCTTCGCCCTTCACGGGGATACCGCCGTTTTCGACCTTCAGGAACTTGTCGGCGCTCGGCATGCAAAGCAGGTGCTTGTAAATAGTCTGTGAATGATCATCGTCCAAGTTGAAGTAGACATGATGAGTTAGGTTAACAACCGTCGGCGCGTCCGTAGTGGCGTAGTATTCCATCGAGAACTTGTTGCCGGTGATGGTGAAAACAACGGTAACATCGAGGTTACCGGGAAAACCCTCATCGCCGTCCGCAGAACGCATCGTGAAGGTCGCAGAGGCGGACTTTTCTGAGGAAAAACATTTCGAGAATCACCAAAAAACCCAACCACACTCTCACCATCTCTATAGGAGTCGCTGTGCTTCCAAAGCTTCTTGTTGAAACCATTGACGCCGCCATGATTGCAGTGCTCGCCGTTGTTGATAGTAGTTTGGTACTCCTTTCCATCGATCGTCATACGACCGTAGGCAATCCTATTAGCGTACCTGGACACAAGACCAGCGAAATGACTTCCTTCGTTATAGGTCGGGCATGCAACGTGAAAAAAGGATCGCGCCAAACTGTGATCTCGAACATCTCTCGAACTATGATCGAGGATAAGAGAATGGAAGACTAAAGAAGATTGTGGAGTCGCAAAGGGCGGAGATCCGCCCACACCATCGAAGTGACCGGGCGCGAACTCACCTTCCCGCGATGCAGCAGAGGTAAACGTCATCGTTGAGGTACTTGGACCAGTCACGACCGTAGTTGAGGTTAATGGGGGAAAATTTCCCATCGCGGTCGGGAGTCTCGATGCTGATGATATACAGTCCGTACTCAGCGATAGTCACCCTAATCTGGTCGTTCGAGAGGGTGACAAGCTCGCTGTTCTTGAGACCGGCAACGAAGTTGCTGTCAACAGAGTATTTCTCCATGTTAACAATCTAGTAACGAAAATAAAAACTAAGAGTATCGAACTTGGAACGCTGTCAATCAGCCAGCTCGGCATCCCTTTGCTTGACTAAAACCAGTCCGGTATGGGTGACACACAGACCAATGCGCAGTAACTCCCCCATCTCACGTCCATTGAATAAGAATCCACTAGCGTTACGCCGCAAGCTAGCGCGGGCTAGAGTCGATCATCCGCGAGCGCAACGGTTACACAACAACACTACACGGTAATCGACACCAGAACACCGTGGTCAACCTCGCTGGCTCGAGAATGACGACGACGCTGAAGATGAGGTCCCTTCAGTATACCCTTCCGCGCCTGTTCATTGTCATCTTCATCATCGAATTGGTCCTCGGACTTTGGGCGTGCGCGAGTATCACAGACTTATCGCTCGCCCGCAGTCAAATCTTAGTTCTCCAGGGTGAAGTACAAAATCCAAGGGGAAGGTACAAAATCCAAGGAAGCGCGTGCGACAGGCAGGCAAAGGCGACAGATAAAAGGCCGAATTGTGGGTGAAGGCAGCAACGGGAAACCAGAAACCCGAAACCCCGAAACCCGACAGGGCAACCCGATCCCGGAACTGTTGCCCAGGTAAAGCAGTTCCCTGAAAACGCTTCCTTGGATTTTGTACCTCTCCCTCGGATTTTGGGAATCACCCTACTTCTCCGGTATCGGAGAGATGGTACTGGGAAGAGCTGTTCGAGGCCTTTAATGACATGAGATCGAAGCCTTCGAGTCGAAGGTGGTCTTTGTGAGATTCGGAGACGAACTAGCGATTCTAGAAACAAATTGAACGTGTAAAAATCAATTCTAGTATCAACTTTAAGTTCCGAATTCAGTTCGTAGAACAGGAGGGCGTCCTGAGGAGGCTAGTCGCTGTAGAATTTTCCGGAGGGCTACTGATGCTCTGAAACAACACTGAGATTCTCAGTCTGAGAGTGACTGAGAGCGTTCTGTTTGACAGAGTCGGGCCACTCGTGCAACTTGTCAAGAACATCAGCTGCCTTCAATAGCCATCTTCGTGGACTAGCAGATTTGCGCTCACCCCTTTCCTAATGCCACCTAAGAAAGCGAAGAAAGCTAAGAAAGGCACGGAGAACGACGGTCAAGTCCCTGGTGAGAGAGAAGCCCTTCGGAGTTGCCAAGCAGTTCGTTCGGCCATCAACCTCGTTACCCCGGATTTTGAGGCACTCGATACCGTCCCAACGTCTCCCATTCTCTAGGAAATCTTTCAACTGAAATCTGATTTCAGTCGACCCGGCGTTGGCGGCGAGAATCTTGGCGCTTCAAAAGGAGGCAAGGCAGATAAGGGAGGAATACACCGTACCACTGTCTGCTGTTGTGAGCTGGAGAGCACGGCGTGGTCTTGTTAGGAGGACGAGAAAATGTATAATCAATTTCTGCAAGAACGCGAGAAAATAAACTACTTTTGGACGGGTAAGGCGAGAATTTGCTGAGCGACTCTGGTCGGAATTGAACCGAGCTGGCGCAGGACCTTGACGAGGAAGCGACTGTCGTATTTTCCGGCGCGGTAGGGTGGAGGGTTGAGCGCTCCGTGTCTTGAAAAAGGTGCAAAGAAGACTCGAAATGAACGCGAAGCGGAGCTGCGTAACAGAGAACGAGATCTCGAAGATCTTCAGGAGCGGAACCAGATCGAGTTGAAGATGTTTCAACAGGTCAGATTTCTTTCACCTAGAAATTAACACGGTATTGATTGTCGTTGCAGTAGGTATTACTTTACTACCTATCTACTGTTAATATTGAAAATTATAGATTATCATAAATCTTTTCGATATGACCGTAAATTGCAGATCCCTAGTGATATCAAATGAGTAGGTTTTTTGTTTGTGATACATTATAGTGTCTACCAAGTTGTTGATATTAACGAAGCGAATACCATAATGATGATCATTAGGTTTATGTAGACTTGAGTCTTCTTACCTTGTCCTCCCTCAGCGACTGAAGCACCTCCGATTTCACCTAGTGGACCAAACGATCGAGCAAAGAATTTCTTGCGAAAAGGCGTCGCAGCAGCACGCTGAGACGACCCACTTGTGAGCTCCGACGTCGCTTGCCTCTCCCCTAGCCGGCGGCCTCTGTAGGCCTCGGGAACACGAAGCCTTCCGAGCAGTACGACAGACGCATGTGGAAGCCAGGGAAGCGCAGAATACATCTGCCGCTTATTTACGAGCGTTGAAGCTGAAGCAGGACGAGCGAGTACTTCACCTCAGACAGGAGTACGACAAGAAGGCCCGGGACCTGATGCAAAAGTAGGCCCCGACCGAGCTCGAGAAGCTCGGTGGAGCTACGATTGTTGATTTTCGTCGCATCGAATTGGATTGTTTGGCTGAGTTGTTGTTGAGATTATAGCCCGATGCCTGCCTTAGGCTTACTAGGGCTCTGCTCATACAGTTGTAGCCTTCCTCGACGTATGAGGTGTCCTCCGAGTAAAGCTGGAAAATCGTAGCGTCCTAAGTTGGTCATTGACAGCGACGGTGAAGGTATCTCCCAGGACCAATCTGGGCTTCCAAAGGTCTACGCTTCGGAAAATAGTTAATTGGGTTTTACGCCTGAATCACCGATTACGCAGCGAAAAATTTTTTTTTCGGTCTTGATTCGCACGCCCTCGGGAAAACATTTTTTACGTGTACTAAATTGATCGCTGTGGATCTCTCTCATCTCGCCAATGGCGTTTGGGTTGGTACTGCTTCATGCAGTTTACGCTCTTGGTGAATTCAACAAGGTACGGCTTGCGCATGAAAACCTTGAGAGATGAACGAGAGAAAGAAAGGAAGGCCGAGCTACAGCGAATTGAAGCCGATAAAAATCGACAGGTGAAGGAGTTGATGCACAAAAATATGAGGGAGTTCCAGGCAAGACCCTCGGCGACTTGCGAAATTCTCTCGGACAGCATCGTTGGTCGTCGGCAGGATATCAAACTCTATTATGGAGATATAACCTCGTCGAACCTGGAGATCATCAAAAGGTTGAAGGAAGAACATGCTGAGCTGAAGAAACGAGAAATGGCCGATGCTAAGCTCATGTACTGTAGTGATTGCGTCAATACCACTCCTCCACCAAATCGCGTCGCTCATGCATATAGAAAAGTATGATAGGCTAGTAGCCGGAGCGGTTGCCATCAGGTTTCCGTTGTCATTGTCGTTTTCGGCGACTACCTATTTCAGAATGAAAAATCCTCTTCGGCGCTTCCCCAAAATGCAGAGCCCTTCGGGTGAATTGCACCGGTCGTATGTGAAACGTGAATGTCTTCTTCAATAGTCTATTCCATATCCGGCCAGGATAGAACTCCAGCCATCGCGGTGAAAGTCATTTAACGCGATCACCACGCCCAGGTAACTTCTTCAATACGAAATTTCCTTACAAAATTTTCCTGGGGAAAACTTAGAGATAACAACCCCCGAGTTTTGCCGTCTGGGATTGATTCTCTCATCTGCTGTCTTATTGTCATCAGTGATTCAGCTTGGTCACCAAGCCTTGGTGTAACGTGACTTCTCGTCGACCGAAGATAGTCTCAGCTGGTAGATTTTTACAAGTACCTTCCGTATGGCAGGCGGGAACTCAAGCGTAAGAATGCTGCTCTTTCGGATCCCTTGAAGCGGGCAAGAGAAGACGTCGAGCAGCTGAAAGACACCTATGCGTCGTAAGGCCGTCCTTGCGTGACGACGTCGACGTTGACGACCTCGACAGGTTCCTGGAAGACAAGCGGAAAATAGGTGTGCTGAAGGAGAAGATTGCGGAGCAGGAGAAAGCTCTTTCGAGGCAGTCGTTTCAGGTAGGCGCGGAGGAAACTGACGGGGATGGCAGGCTGGTGATTTTCTGATGGAATTTCGGGAAAACCGCTCGGTGGTGGTAATATATTCACAGCGGTTGGTTTCTTTTGCATTGTATGGAAACTTAGGAAAAAGATGTCTGAAAATGAATAGCGTTGAAGAATTTTTACCGAAAATTCTCATCATCGTGGTGCGAGGCTGCAATTTCGCTTTTCATAAGCAGCAAGAGTAAACCTAAGATGCGTCTCAGAACTTACAACCTCGTGTATGCGCGCGTTTCTGTTGAAGCCATGTGCCTTCAGCACGCTGTCTTGGAGCAGCAAACGGAGGCGGCTTCGGCCGAACGCAATACGGTTGCAGACAAATTCCAAC